>CATIWM010651682.1:0-14445 GCA_949671775.1 Mallotus repandus
TAAAAACAATAAAAATAAAAATAAAGTAATAAAAATGCTATTTTTACCATAAAAATGTAAAATTTATGATAAAAATAGTAAATTTATCTAAAAGGAAAATAAAAAAAGTGACAAGATTAATAAATATGCAAAAAAATAATAAAAATGCTAACTTTAGTACCAAAATACCCATTTTATATATAAAAAGAAAAATGATGAAAAATGAATATAAATGCAAAATGAATGCAAACATTCGCGGAATCACTTGAACTATCTACTCCTTCTACATATCTTATCTCCAAACTTCAAAAACCATCACAAAATAACAACTCAAATAGATAATAAATAATAAAAATAAAATGAAATAAAATACAAAAATGATGAAAAATAAAAGGAGTAGGAGAAGAAGAAAAATGATATAAAATGCAATTTTTTTTTATTAAAATGATTGAGAGATCCTCAGAGGGACCGAGTGATTACCCTTGAAGCGTGCTTTGACTTAGATGATGTTTGGTTTCGATTTTGGGTCTAAATCCTAAAGAAAAAAAAAATTTTGTTGAAAGTGTTTAGGAAAAGTGGGTTTCCACTTGCAAGGGAGATTTTTTAGAGAGAGAAAGTTTCTAAATTCGTCCTAATATAGTAACATTTTCTCTCTCTAAGAGAGTTTTTTGAAAATTGTGCAAAAAGTCCACAAAAAAGAAAAAAAATCATATTTTTATGGGTCTGTTCCTCAAGCCATGGGTGTTGGTCAACAACTCATGTATGTAGGTCCAGAACCCACGCACATGGGTCATTTCACCCACGCACAACCATTTGTGGGTTATCAATCCATAATCGTGGATCAAATCAACCCTTGGACTTCCGAACTCCATTTTTGGCTTTTTTTGGTCTGTTTTGAGTGTTTTTGAGGCTTAAGTGTGTGTTTTTGTGTATTTTTTAGGTTTTGTTCAGGTTCTTCATCTTTGTTCGAGCACGCTCGGGATGATTTCCAAAGAAGCCTTCCTTTATCTAGCCGAAAGAAAATGTTCATCTTCAGATTTTTGGGGGGACCACTGAAATTTAGAGCATCAACAGCTACCTTAGAAACCCTAATGTTTTTTGTTATTTTTAAGTTTTAACGTTATGATTGCTATTCGATTAATAAATTTATTTTATTTTTAAATAATTCTAAAATAAATTAATTTTGAAAAGAATTGTTATTAATAAAGTGTATTTAGTTTAAATGAATAATTTATGAAAATAAATTTTATATTTTGCTATATTATGTTTGGTATAAATTTAAAATTTAAGTTAATTTTTAATTTTAGTCAAAAAATACCCTTTAAATTGAAATATATTTTTAAAAATATAAAAATGATGAGAAGTATTTTAGTTATTTTAAAAATATAAACTTAAAAGTTGTGAAATTTATTTAGAAATTTTAACTATTTTATTAAAATTTAATTTAGTTATGATAAATTTCACAAATTTAAAAATAAAAATAATAAATAAATTCTACAACATGTTAATTTAAATCAAACACATATCATTTAAAATTATAACTATAAAATTTATTTTATATCAAAAATACTTTAAGAAATTAAGAAAAAAATTAATTTTTACCGCCCAAGTTTTAATGAATTAATTGGACCACAACACAATGCCATCGGCACTTTTAGAATGTCGACAATTAAGAAAAAAAAAAAGCACTTTTAGAATTAATTTTATCACCGCCCAAACTGAATGTTATAGAATGTCGACAATTGTCCTAAACATTTTTCCCATTTCTTTTTTTTTTCCTTAACAAAAATTTTTCCCATTTCAACATATGTCCAAAGGCTTCATTGCTTCCAAATATTCTATGATGTTTGTTTGGATCCTAAAATTATTTTCTTACAACTCATTTATCTTATTGCAACTCATATATCACCCGAATAACATCACTTTATCTTATTTAACATGCTTGCCGTTATTTTTTTGCATGCCAAAAATAAAAGTGAAAATGATGACTTTAATTTCAATTCATATAGAAGTGTGAAAAAATATAAAATTTTCAAAAATAAAATTATAACTTAATATAATATTTATATGCATCGATAATGCTATTTATAAAAAAAGAAAGAAGGTCTAATTTAGTTCTTAATGTATAATGTGAGGCTCAATTAAGTCCATAATTTACTTTTTGACTTAAAAACACATCTAGCATTATATAATCTGGTCATTTAGATCTTTCCAAGAGATATGACATCTAAAAAAATTATAAACTAGTCCATAAAATTTCTTTTGTATCAAAATATTTTAAGTTTCAAATTTTAATACGTAAAATTGTCCTTATTTTTTTACTAATAATATAATTATTAAGAAAAATATTCTACTTAATTATCAATCTTACTAAATTAAATTATATGTGTAATCTAAAATAATAAATTTAAAAACAAAAATTTAAATAGAAATGTATATGTATTTGTGTTTGAACGCTTCATTTTAAATTAGTTAAAGAAAAATAAGTATATAAATAATAAAACATTTGGAGAACAAACACTCCTCTTTCCTCATCCTCTCTATCCTACTTTGTCAATGTTATAATTTTTAATTTTTATTACTTTGATTTACACTTTTATTTTTAATTTAATTAATTTAGATTATGATAATAATTTAGTTTAGAGATTGATAATTAAATAAAATAATTTCCTTAAAATTATACTATTAGTAAAAAATGAAGGTTAATTTTATCTATTGAAATTTAAAACATGAAATATTTTGATAAAAAAATAATTTTAAGGACTAGTTTATAATTTCTATAGATATCAAACCTTTTATAATTATTTTTTCATTGTTTCTTTACTATTTTTTTTTATTGTCATGTGTATTTCTTCTATTTTCCTTTTTGGGTCATCTTGCTTTTAGTCCATTTTTATTTTATACATTTAGGAGCTGCTGCAACCTCAATTTCTGATCTTTTTTGAGCCATCTATTGTGATTTGTTGATTTTTATCTTGTATATTTTAAAGTTGTGACTTGTTCAATCATTTGATGTAGTTATCAGCAACAATAAAGGGATTAAGAATGTTTATTTGTATCTAATGGTTGAGATTATTGTTTCCTGTATATATTGTCTTAAACTGGGTCCATGTAAATGTGTGACTTTTATTTTTTCGACATCTAAAAGAAAATATGAAGGTATAAACTATTTCATCCTCATAAATAACTTTCAAAGTGAATGTTACACAATTCATCTATGGGGTGTCACTTGAAGTTCAATGGAGAAGTGGATTATGCTTATAATTGATCTTGTTGATTTTTCATGTATTTATTTTGTTCTTTTCCTTTTTGTTTCAGATACCATGTGGTCATAAATTTTGCTTCAAGTGCTTCTAAAAATGGATCAAATCAAGGAAGAAGTGCAATTTTTGGATATTGATTAATCTTTTTGGGAGGTGGAATATGCCATATCTTTTTTATTTGGACAAACTGAATTTTACTTGTGTTAGATTAGGCATGATAACTTGCACAGTCAACCTATTTTTGTTTTTTTAGGATTTTAATCTCTTAAATTGTCAAATTATTGGTCAATTAGTTTAACATACAATTATTTTATTAAATACAATTAACTTATTGGGTTATTATAGTATCTCAATGGATGATTACTATTATTAAATATTATTCTTGTACTTGTTTTTATTAATATTGCAATCAAATAATTTCCTATTCATTTATAAATTAAATTATGGAAATTTCTCCATTAATTAACTAACAAAGACAAAAAGATAAAAACGTCACTAATAAGTGATATATTTTTGAGACAAAAAGATAAAAATGTTACTAATAAATGATATTTTTGAGACGAAAAGTGAAAATATCACTAATAAGTCATATATTTACAAGACAAAAAATCAAAATGTCACTAATAAGTGATATTTTTAAGATAAAAAATCAAAATGTCTCCAATAAATGATATATTTTGAGACAAAAAATAAACATCTCAAAAACAAAAATGTTCCTAAATAAACTCTTTAGAGGTGAATATTCATCTCAAATTACATTCTAATTTGTTGGTTTTAAATATTTTGAGACATATTTTCGTCGCAAATAAAAAATATTTATAGACGAATTTCAAAATTCGTCTTAAAAAACTATCTGTGACGTGGCTATTGTGACACCATGAGCGATGATTCATTTTCATCATAAAATCTGTTTAGCGACGTTTTTTGGTTTTTCTATGACATTTCGTTGCATCTCAAATTCCAATTTTAGTTGCAGTAAAGGGCTAAATGACCGGACTGAATAACGCTAGGTGTGTTTTTTAGCCAAAAAATAAATCAGGAACTTAAACAAGCCTTGCACCATATATTAGGGGCTAAATTGAACCTTTTCCCTTAAGATAATAACATAAAACAAATAAAAATAATAAGGGATTAGTTATATAATATGAACAATATAGTAAAAAAAATAAAACCTTTAAAACAATTTGCCATCTTCAAAACTATTACTTTTATAAAATAAGAGAGTAAAGCAAGAATAATCACTTTAAACTCTCTTGATTTTTTAAGAATGAGTGTTGTGAGTATATATAAAAATACTACTTGGTTGGGATTAAGGCAATAGACAATGGAAGGGGTGATGGAACTAGATATGGCAATGCTCATGCTAGCAGCGACAATGAGAAATTTGGCTAGAGGAGATGAAAACCAAAACTAAAAAATGTCTACTTAATTTATTTAAGAAAAATGCCTTAGGGTGGCTAGAGTATCAAGGCTAATGAGGGTCTAGTGGTGTCGGACCGATGTGAGGCAAGAGGATCACCGAAAAATAATGGTTTTCTTGTTTCTATTTGTTGAAACAAAAGGAGGGTGGGTAGAAAATAATCGTTTTCGGGAATATAGCCTTAAAATTCAGTGAAGAATGCATTTTTCATTAATCTACTTTTGAATTTTAAGATTTTTGTGCCTAAATGGTCCAACACACGGTCATATTTTTTACCCTTAAGATTATGACCTTCTTGCTCATGACGGTGACCTTCAAAGATCCTACTAAAAACAAATTGAGCATTTAATGAAAAAAGAGGTGATGAGCATAAAATTACAGACCTCCAATAACTATTTTCTATACACCCTTTAAAAATCATTTATAAAGGTTAAAGAGTTGTTGAACTAATTTTCCATTGAGAATTCATTGTGTACTCAAAAGCTTTCTTAACTTCCTCTTATAATTAATTCTTGTACTCAAAACTTTAGAGAGAGTTAGTGAGTGTGATCAACGGGATCACAAGGATCGAGTTACATTTATAGCATCGGGGCACACAGGCTAATGGCGACCATCTACTAGATTTCTGTTTGTTATTGTTTGTAGGAGGGTCTGCCTGAATAGGCTTTGTAGATTAGAGTCACCACCCAATTTGTATCTGGAGAAAGTGAATAAAAAATCCACTTTCCTAATCAAAGAATCCGGGTTGGGGGGGTAAGAGTTACTTATCCTGTTTCTTATTATACATCGTGCTCATTTATTTACTACTTCACCATAATTTCGGCTTTATGATGCATTTTACCACACTCAAGCATTGTTCAGTTTAAATAAAGTGCGGGATAATTGAATTGACGAGCATACATCACATAATAGATAAATAAGCAAGTAAGTGTTAGCATGGGTGGCCTTAGAGGCCAATCACATATTTTGACATTGTAAATAATCCCAAATGGCAATAAAGAATATTCCTTTATCTAAAGAGTTTATTTAATAAAATATTAATCCATTAGCATGATGTTAAATAAATTTATTATCAAGAGTTAATAATATGAGTGATAAATTTATTTAGTACATATACTATAAAATGTTCATAGTCGATAAATTAATTTTTGGGTAATATTAATTTGACTATCACCTCTGTCTATTTTGCTTGATTGGTATGTGATACTAATAGTGGGAGGAAGTAAGTCTCATGCTACTTAATATGAAATATCAGAACAGACATGTGGATACTTATGTGATGGGTGGATCGAATAGTGATGATTAAATTTGTGATCACAAGGATATTCATTTATAGTCAACGATCATAATCTAGGTCATAATGATGCATATAATCCTTTGACCTGAGGTGACACGATCATCCACATTTAAGTGGTTAGAGTTTGTTACCACTTACATACTTGTGTTAATCACACATAGGTATATGGCGTGTAGTGGCTCTAATTGGTTAAATGTAGGGATGAGTGTTCAACCAAGATAGGATTCATTGCCGGAGTTAACCAGGATAAGATCCTATGCTATTTGAGTTTATTCTTGATGAATAAGTTCTTGGCCAGGACAAACATGACACAGTCTGAAAGAGTTTCAGTACTAGAAATATGTTTAGTATTTGTTATGTTTTATCAAGAATTAAACATGAGATGAGGTCATATGATACAACAATTAGAGTTTGACTAAACTTTGACTTTGGGCTACATCAGGATCTTCTAATGAAGGGATTTTAGTGCACGGTAATTATGACCAAGCGGTTCATGTGAATCAATACATGCATTCATTTCTAATTGGGTAGTTGTGATATCGATGCTAGGTGTCACTCACAACTTATGAGAACTAAATGTGCATAATTGGGATTTTCACATTTAGACTTGAAAGAAGTTTCACATAATATCAAGTGTTGATATTATATTTTCATTGCCAATTAGACATGGACCTAGTAAGTCACACCTAAAAGAGTTTCACCACATGGCCATTAACATTAATATAATTATTGTTTGAAGAGTTTAATCAATTAAATAAGATTAATGGAATTAGTGTTATGCTTTAAGCAAATATCATGAAATCTAATTCAAGCAAGGGTTTAATTATTAATTTATACTTAATTAATATGAGATATTAATTAAAGTATTAAATTAATAATATGTGTTGTTTCTAATTGGACTTGGATTAGTGGCCCAAGTTGTTTGGGCCTAAGCCCAAAAGAGTTTTTGACCAAAGAATAATCCAAAATGTTAAGAAAGCCCATGGACCTAATCCAAGCCCATTTGTTAGATGGATAGGGCTTGGGCCAAGTGTTGGCCTAATTACCAAGCCTAAGTCCATGTACAAATGATACAGTCAAATTTGTCATGTTAGGCATACATTATCTCTTAAGTGTATATTGTTGACCATGGCAAAGATAAGGCGTATATCACATTGATATGTGTAGAGAATGTATATAGACATAATACATGAGATGTATTAATTCTCTATATAATTCTTGGTGCACTAGATAAGTATACAAGTTGTATACTTATCATGATGAGTTGTACACTTATCATATGATTAGGGTTTTCTTTTTTAAGATATAAATAAATAACTTAAGAAATGTCCATAAAGTTAAAGAGTTTGTGTATAGACACACAAAAAAGAGAAACACATACACAAAAATAAACCCTAAGAGTTCTTACAAAGATTAAATTAGTGCAAGTCTTGTAAGGGTCATTTGAGATGTTATTTGCATCTAATCCAATATAAGCAAGAAGGTCACTTGGTGGAGCTTTGGTGTTTCAAGCTAGAGGCCTTACACTTGGGAGGCTAGAGAATTTTATTCAAGATTTGAACCAAAGAATCCAAAGCTTGTAAAATACTTATGGTCTACATCAAACTTAGGAGTTTGTTAGTATTCCTAAACTTAGAATTCCTAGGTTGATATTTGTATGTGTTGTTTGCTATTTAGCTATATGTAAAATGCAAAATGGATCTATGGGAAAGGAATTCTTCATGTTATGAAGGGTTATTCAAGTGAAATTTTTAAAATTTCACCCTATTTAAGGTTAGTGCTAACCACGCTTGTTATTTGTATAACTGATTCCTTCAACGGTATACGAGCTTCTTTTTGCACTTTACACATGCTAAATTAATTGTTAATTGCAAGTTTTGTGATTATAATTGATGTTAATTGAAAGTTTTATGGCTTAATATGTGTTAAAAATGTCCAAGAATCGGTTTAGGGGTGCTCACGATCTTGAGGAGCGACCTCTAGGTCGTGAGCAGCTTGTAAATGGCTTACTGCCATTTTTTGCTGAGCCGCTCATGAGCACTCCTCATGATCATGAGGAGCTTGTGAGGAGCACTACACTAACTTATAAATATCATTCTTTGATGTATACATGCTTTACAAATTAATTCAGACATGCAAGAGTTACATTGTACTTGATTTTTGCTTGTGATACATGCAAGGAATGATCATGGACTTAGATTACATCCTATGGTTTGTAATAACAATTAATTTTATTATTTGGTATGTAATTAAATGTTAATTACATATAATTAGGATGTAATATTTTCCTTGTAATGCCAAGGATTGAATGTAATTCACAAGAGTTGAGATATGGAGCTTGAAGTGTTCAAGTTGGAGACTTAAAGAGATGGTGACAAGGAGATTCATACCTTAAAGATTTTTCTTGGGCTAAACCATTTTGTAACTTATTTTAAGAGTTAAAATAGGTTTAGGAGGAGTCCATGATCACTCCTTTTTTATGCATCCATTTTGCATGTTCTATATATATATATGTGATATATATGTTGAAACATGCTATATGCATAAATGATGTGTATACATGTAAAGATGCCATACAATATATGTATGTGATACATATATAACTGGCTAATGTGCAAAGTGAGACCTTAATTAAAGACCCAAAAACCTTCCAAACTAAATTTAGGTCTAGGCTCTCTATTGGAGTAATGACTTGCATGGTTTTAGGATTATACATAGGGGTGTACATAAGGCTTAAGAGATTCATGTAGTGCTATTGTTAAGTATGAGATGTTGTAGGTGTATGGATACACTAAGGGCCAAGAATGGAAAATTGGAGTACCTGAGGTTTATAGTATTCAAATCCATACATTTTACTGATCCAATGGTGTGGACCTAACTAATGCTAGAGGCCAAGAACGACAATGCATACTTGAAGCTCGTAACATTAGGAGCCAGAATGATGGAACCTCACATGAGATGTGATGGACAAGAATTTTCCACTTAATAAGAATTAATATCCCAAGAATGACAATATGTACCTGAGGGATATTAATGACTCATTAAGAATTCTGTCACCCACTAGAAATCCATCCAATAAGGGATTTCCATTTCCTACTTTGGAAGTGTAGGATTCATCAAGTTAGTGGGAGGCTATTAAGATTAAAGACCAAATCTAATAGTGAAAATAACAATGTCATATAACTAATCAATCTTGTTACCTTTGTAAGAAACTTGATAATATGAGATCCATAAACCTACTTTCAATCATACTCGACCAACATAGGCTTACAAGCCCTAATTTCAAAGATTGGCTTAAGAAACTTGATAATATGAGATCAATAAACCTACTTTCAATCATACTCAACCAACATAGGCTCACGAACCCTAATTTCAAATATTTTCTAAGGAGCCTAAAAGTTATTTTGGCTTTAAACAAATACTATAAGTATTAAGATAATCTCCATCCATTCCCTTTCCCGAAAAGGCTATCCTATGGAGTGAAAGGGAAGGAGGTTGCACTTATTGCCACTTCTAGTGAGAGTAAAAGAAAAAAAAAAGCAAGACAAGTGTTATAAAGCCTATGGGTGGTATAGCCAAGAATAAGGGCAAAGCAATTGTGATGGAATAGTAAGGTAAAGGAAAGTGTTTCCATTGCTAAAGTGAAGGACATTGGAAGAGAAATTGTCCTAAGTTCCTTGAGTCTCTCAAGACAAAGGGAAAGGGCAAGCAAAGAGAAGGTGAGACTTTCTCTAATTTATTTACTTCTAAATGTTCTAAGAGCTCATCTAATGCATGGGCATTGGATACTAGTGCTAGTTCTATCAATGTATGGGCTTATTTCTTATGAAGATCAAAAGTGAATCCTTTGAAAAGTTTAAGGAATTCAAAGCCCAAGTAGAGAACCAAACTGGGAAAAGTAATAAAACTCTAAGATCAGATCGAGGAGGTGAATACTTAAACACCGAGTTCATTGAGTTCCTTAAGAAACATGACATTGCATCATAACTCACACCACCTGGAATACCACAATTAAATGGTATATCCGAGAGATGGAATTATACTTTATTTGATATGGTACGATCTATAATGAGCTATACTGATCTTCCCATTTCACTTTGGGGTTATGCACTCTAAATGGCCTCTTACATCCTTAATTGTGTTCCATTCAAATCTATTTCTACTACACCATATGAGATATGACATGGTAGAGCACCAAGTCTTAAACATGTTAAGATTTGGGGATGTCCAACTTTTATCAAAAGGCTAAAATCGGACAAGTTGAATGTGAAATCGATTAAAGGAAGGTTTGTTGGATATCCTAAAGACAATGTAGGGTACTATTTTTATCTTCTTATTGAACAAGTTATTGTTGTAAGCAGAGATATTATTTTCCCTTAGAAAGCATTTCTCAAGGAATGTGGTAAAGGAAGGAAGATAATGTTAGATGAGGAGTCAACTAAAGAAGCCCAATAAATTGATCAAATGTATATTGATCAACCCGAAGAGCCTATTCCAATTGAAAATGTTGTCACACCGATTTCTAGAAAGTCTAGTAGGATATCTCATCCTCCTGAGAGATATAGTTTTCTTCATATGCAAAAATTGTATATTCATTAGGAAAGCAATCATGTTGATAATCCTACTACATATGAAGAAGCTTTATGTGATAAAGATTCTTCGAGATGGCTTGAGGCGATGAGAGCCAAAATGGATTCCATGTATGCAAACCAAGTATGGACACTTGTTGATCCTCCTGAGGGCATTATTCCCATTGGGTGTAAATGGATCTTTAAGAGAAAGATTGGTGCAGATGGGAAGGTAAAGACCTATAAAGCTAGGCTTGTAGTGAAAGGGTTTATGCCTATGCTGTTAGTATAACTAGCAAGTTTTAATCCAATCTAGGTTTGGAACACCGGATAGTTGTTAAAGCAATCTTTAAGTACTTGGAGGAACTAAACATTTTCTAGATTTTGATTTTTAATCAAATGTGGATGATAGAAAGTCTATCTCTAGGTTTGTGTTTATTTATAATGGAGGAGCAGTAAGTTGGAAGAGTTCCAAGCAAAGTGTTACTGTTGATTCCACTACAGAAGCCAAGTATATAGCTACATTTAATGCTACTAAAGAAGCTATTTAGATTAAGAAGTTCATTATTGAACTACGAGTTTTTCATTCTATTGAGTCCCTGATTCCTCTCTATTACGATAATAATGGAGTCATTGCTTTAATGAAAGGAACCGAGGTCTCACCATAAATCCAAACACATAGAAAGCCACTTTTATATTATCAAAGAACTTGTTGAAAAAGGTGATATCGTCATGCAAAAGGTAGCTTCAGCTGAAAATATGGTTGATCCACTTACTAAAACATTAACGCAACTACAGTTTGATCGACATCTTGAGAAGATGAATCTAAGATACTATAGTGATTAGCTCTAGTGCAAGTGGGAGATTATTAGTATAGGTGGTTTGCCCTAGAGGCCAATCACATATTTTGACATTGTAAATAATCCCAAATGGCAATAAAGAATATTCTTTTATCTAAAGAGTTTATTTAATAGAATATTAATCCATTAGCATGGTGCTAAATAAATTTATTATCAAAAGTTGATAATATGAGTGATAAATTTATTTAATACATATGTTATAAAATGTTCATAGTTGATAAATTAATATATGGGTAATATTAATTTGACTATCACCTATGTCCATTTTCCTTGATTTGTATGTGATACTAATAGTGGGAGGTAATAAGTCTCATGCTACTTGATATGAGATATCAAAATAGACATGTGGATACTTATGTGATAAGTGGATTGAATAGTGATGATTATATTTGTGACCGCAAGGATATTCACTTATAGTCAACGTTCACAATCTAGGTCATAATGGTGCATATAATCCTTTGACCTGAGGTGACACAGTCATCCACATTTAAGTGGTTAGAGTTTGTTACCGCTTACATACATACATGTGTTAATCACACATGGGTATATGGCATGTGGTGGCTTTAATTGGTTAAATGTAGGGATGAGTGTTCATTCAAGATAGGATTCATTGCCTGGAGTGAACCTAGATAAGATCCTATGCTATCTGAGTTTATTCTTGATTAATAAGTTCCTGGCCATAGCAAACATGACACAGTCTGAATTTGTTATGTTTTATCAAGAATTAAACTTAAGATGAGGTCATATGATACAACTATTAGAGTTTGACTAAACCTTGACTCTAAGCTATATTGGGATCTTCTAATGAAGGGATCTTAGTGCACAATAATTATGACCAAACAATTTGTGTCAATCAATATATGCATTCATTACTAATTGGTAGTATTGATATCGATGCTAGGGGCCACTTATAACTTATGATAACTAAATGTGCATAGTTGGGATTTGCACATTTAGACTTAAAAGAAGTTTCAAATAATATCACGTGTTGATATTATATTCTTATTACCAATTAGAGATGAACCTAGTAAGTCACACTTAAAAGAGTTTCACCAAATCACGATTAACATTAATCTAATTATTGTTTGAAGAGTTTAATCAATTAATTAAGATGAATAGAATTAGCTTTATGCTTTAAGTAATGATTCTAGCATATCGTGAAATCTAACTCAAGCAAGGGTTTAATTATTAATTTATACTTAATTAATACGATATATTAATTAAAATATTAAATTAATAATATGTGTTATTTCTAATTAGACTTGGATTAATGACCCAAGTTGTTTAGGCCTGGGCACAAAAGAGTTTTAGACCAAAAATTAATCTAAGATGTTGAGAAAGCTCATGGACCTAATCTAAGCTCATTTGTTAGATGGATTGGGCTTGGGCTAGTTATTGGCCCAATTACCAAGCCCAAGTCCATGTATAAATTATATAGTCAAATTTGTCATGTTAGGCATACATTATCTCTTAAGTGTATATTGTTGACCATGGTAAAGATAAAGTGTATATCACATTGATATGTAGAGAATGTATGTAGACATAATACATGAGATGTATTAATTCTCTACATAATTCTTGGTGCACTAGATAAGTGTATAAGTTGTATACTTATCATGTGATTAGGGTTTGCTTTCTCAAAATATAAATACATAACTTAAGAAATGTTCTTAAGGTTAGAGAGTTTGTGTATAGACACACAAAAGAGAGAAACACATACATAAAAATAAACCCTAAGAGTTCTTGCAAAAATTAAATTAGTGCAAGTATTATAAGGGTCATTTGAGAGGCTACTTGCATCTAATTCAATCTACGAAAGAAGGTGACTTGGTGGAGCTTTGGTGTTTCAAGTTAGAGGCCTTACACTTGGGAGGCTAGAGCATTTGATTCAAGAGTTGAACCAAAGAATTTAAAGCTTGTAGAATACTTATGGTCTACATCAAACTTAGGAGTTTGTAAGTATTCTTAAACTTAGAATTCCTAGGTTGATATTTGTATGTGTTGTTTGCTATTTAGCTATGTGTGAAATTCAAAATGGATATATGGGAAAGGAATTCTTCATATTATAAAGGGTTATGCAAGTGAAATTTTTGAAATTTCACCCTATTTAAGGTTAGTGCTCACCACACTTGTTAATTTCATAACTGATTCCTTCAGTAAGCATGTAGCACGTAGCATAAAAGCATGCAATAGATAATCAAAATAAACAAGCAAATAAACAAAATAAAAACGAGGAAAGGGATTAAGGATTACAACCGATGGAAAAGAGCCTATTCTAATAAATACATCCAAAACAAAAATAAAATAAGGAATTGAGATTAAGAATTATATTGCCTTGAAAAAAGCCTATTCTATTAATTACATTAAAATGGGAAAAAAAATAAAAAAATATCTTATTCTAATAAACCTGCAAGACCAAGGTTAATTTTCTTACACTTGCAAGCACACATCACATTTAAGACAATTTTATATATCTCATTCCACAATTGGAGTAATAAAGGAATAATTAAACACATAAGCAAACAAGGATGCTAATGTATGCATGATGCAAGATTTTAGAATTTGAGTACTTTAATGTGAAGTCATCATTTTTATTATAATAATAAATTTTTTATGATTGTATAAATATTAGGAATAAAGTGAAAAATTACAAATAAAATGATAAAAGTGATAAAGATATTATTCTCATCATAAAAATATTGCCTTTATGATGAAGATAATAAATTTATTAAGGAAAATAATAAAAATGACAAGGACAATAAATATGTAATAAAAATAATAACAATGCAAGAGAAATAATAAAAAAGATGATAAAAATATTATTTTCACCATAAAGATGTGAACTTTATGATAAGACTATTAAATTCATCAAAAGGGATAATAAAAATGATAAAAATGCAATTAATATAATTAAAAATAATAAAATACTGAATTAGAAATATTAAAGTGGTAAGTATGTTATTTCCACCACAAAAATATCTACTTTATTATAGAAATGATAATTTTACCCCCGAAAGACATAAAGACAATAAATATTACAATGGCAAAGATGTCATTT
>CATIWM010651825.1:0-13789 GCA_949671775.1 Mallotus repandus
AAATTACTTATTAATATCATAAAAATAATAAAATACTCATTTAACTTAAAAAATAACAAATAAGTTTATTTTCCATATATATTTTTCTAAAATTAACACTAATTAACAATTAATTGAAAATAACTATAAAAATTATTTTTCATACCTTTATTAATCAAAAATAGTCTAAAACCAAATAATTAACAACAATTTCAATTAAATCAAAAAATTTGTTAAATTTCAATAATTTTCCGGAATTTACTAATAATTAACAAAAAATAGTAAATAATTCATAAAAATTATTTTAATGCTATTCATCATTCAAAAACTATCCAAAACATACTGATTAACAATAATTTCAACTAAAATATAAAAATTACTCATTTATACTAATTTTTCCAAAAATTCATTTTTCACATAAACCTTCAAAAATTCATAATAAAATTTATAGACATAAT
Source organism: Mallotus repandus (assembly GCA_949671775.1). NCBI lineage: Eukaryota > Viridiplantae > Streptophyta > Magnoliopsida > Malpighiales > Euphorbiaceae > Mallotus > Mallotus repandus. The sequence goes on from CATIWM010651825.1 coordinate 438, forward strand.
TTTAATAAACTTTCTTCATAAAACTTATTCAAAATAATTATTAAAATTTATTAAAAATATATTCAACCCGAGACCAAAGCGGTACCGGATCAGTAACTCCGATCACTGGAAATAGTACAAATTTCAAAATAATTTCAGAAAAATAAATAAAAATCATCAATAGGTAGCTCATAACCTCTAAAATAAATAGTCCTAAAGCACCAACACCTAATAAAATCATATTAAAGCTCAACCCAACAATTTTACTCAAGAACACATAATCTAAAAATCGAAGTTTGAGAGGCTTACCGGAGTTAATTCCTTAAAAAAATTAAGAAATTGAGAAGCCCAAAGGATTAGGAAGCTAAAGAACCCAAGTTTTCCAGTTGGAGACGCCGGAAAAGTCGTTGGCCAAGAAAAGTTTAAACCAGCCCGAACCGAACCGAAACCGGAGAAGACAGAAGAGAAGGCGGTTGAGGTGGCTGAAGATGGACAGCGATGGTGACTGGCTGCAGCGGCGAGGAGTCGGTGGTGTTAGTGGCTGGTCTGACCGGAAATGGTGGAAGGAAAGAAAAATAGAAGAAGAAAAAGGATAAAAAAACTTTTCTGCGATTATTTTTTTATTTTTTAAAAAAAAGTTACAGTCTTTTTTTTAATAATAATAGAATACTAATATAAAAATTAAATTTAGCTCTCTTAAAATATACACAATAAAATAATTTAATTAAAATAAAATTAACACACTTTTATACAATAATAATTAAAATAATTCTCGTCACCAATTATTCAAATTTAATTTCACAAAATAATAATTTTAATATTAATAAAATATTTATTAATAATGCAAGTCTCAAAAATATATTTTTTATAATTTGTAAAAATTTAGATTATAACAGGTTGAAATATATAGTTACTTTTATTAAAAATAATTATCTTATTAGAAATATATATTCTTACTTCCATTAATTATTTCTTTTCTATTTTGAAATTTTAATAGACAACATGAATAAATAAAAACTAATGGCACATGCTAATAGAAAAAAATATATTTGAAAAATATAAAACAGAAATAATTATATTTTTTTTAGTGATAGTAGAGTTTGAATTGATTCATCTATATTATTTATATGAATGAGATAACCATCATTATTTTTTTATTTTTTTTATTTTTTGCAAATATATGATATTATTGAAGATGAAAAATTTCATCATCAATGCATAAGGGAGTCCCTGCACACAACAAAACAGGAACTCCGTAGAATGTGCAATTAGCACCCTTGAAACTCAATAATCCTTTTTGTACCTATGAGTGGGTAGTTAAATTAAAATCTTTTAATAAATTTAAAATCAATATAAGTGAAGGTTGCAGACAGCTAAAATAACCATTTTTAACACTAGTTAATTATATATCTATATATATATTTTTTTTTCTATCCAAGTTATTTTAGTACTCTGTTAATATCTAAAAGAATTTTATAAGATATGAAATTATGACTAAATTTTCTTATTGGTTATTTCATTATTTATTTTGTCAAACCTTATTAATCATAGTATTATATTACTTTTTAAATAACAGTAAAATATTTAGAATTTATATTAAATTTTCTTTTATTAAAGCATAATATGTTAATAGAAATTATTTTAGATAGAAAATAATTAACTAATGGAAAGTAGTTTAGATAAAAAAAAAAGGCAATTAACGGAAGTAACAGTATAGATTTTTAATAAAGTAATTTTTAATAAAAATAATTATATATTTCAGCCATTAGATTTATTATAATCCATGGTTGATATTTTATGTAAAATATATTAGTTTTAAACATATATAAGTGGATCCTATTCATATATATATATATATATATATATATATATATATATTCAATGAGGCGTGCATATTATATATTAGGAATATTTTGTTTGTTTAGGAACAAAAATTTCCTCTTTTATGTTTTAGGAATAAAATTTTTTACCAATTATAAAAATCAAAATAAAAAGCATGCATATATACATATATACAAAGAAGATCTTCACGCAAAATATATTGTTGAATGCAAAATTCAACATATTTGAGTATTATTTTATTTATATATGATATTATTTTATATTTTATTTATTGTACTACATGTTAATAAAAATTTTGACAAAATTGTAATAAAAATATTTTACTAAAATTCTTAATTCTTTTAATTTTTATCTAATGTATTAAAGGATATATAAGTAATTCTAATTCTTATTAATTAATTTGTGTCAAATATTTTTGGCACAATTTATGCCAGAAAGATTTTTCTCTTGCATAACGAAGGACAATAACTTTTAAGGAAAAGAAAATAAATCCATTAAGAATCAACAACAAAAACGTAGTAAACATCTAATCCACCATAATTAGATTTAGAGATCTAGCATGATTGTTAAAATTATATAAAAAATAAGAAAAATACGTAAGAGACGGTGAAGAAATTATATATATGCTAAATTTCAAAATTATTAAACTGATTTGCAATATGTGTTATTTTTATAAAAAATATAAATTTAAAATTAAAAGAGATAAATTCTCATTTTTAAAAAATGTTTAATTAATTTATAGTTTCTATATTATTAAACTTACTTAATTAATTTATAATTATTATTTGATTGAAATTATTTAATTAATATATTTAATTGATTTTAATTCTTTATTGATTTTACTATATAGGGGTGAGCAACTCACTATCATATGGTATGCATCTCTAATTTTAAATTGGTCTCAGTAAGATCTCATTTCCAGTAGATGATTCGAAAAAGAGATAAATATATAAATAGTGTTTAAACTTTTTCAATTTTTTTATTTTAGTATTTGAATAATTTTTTTTTTATAATTATGTGTCTAAATTTATAAACAATTTCTAAAGTGATGTCTCTACATATTTTATAAGTTAAAGTGTTTATAAGTCTTGTTTTAAATAGTCAATTGACTTAAATATCCATCGTTTATATTAAACTTTATTTTCTTTGTTATTCTAATTATTTTTAAAATTATTAGAAATAAAAAAAATATTTTATATTTATCATATTATACTGAGAACATTAAATATTTTTCTTTTATTAATTATAGTTGTCGAATTTTATTTTTTATTCATGATTTTAGTGAAATAAAACTTTTATCCATTAAAAATTTATTATATTTTTTAATTATAAGAAATAAATTTTTACTTGTATTTTTATTTTAGTTAAATTGTATTTTTCATTTCATTTTTTCATGGTATATTTAAATATTTTTATTTTATTTTTTATTGAAAAATAATAATAGTTTGATTATTTTATTTTATTTTAGTAATATTCAATATATTCTTTCAAATTTAATATATAAGTGAAAAAATAAATTATTTAAATTAAAAATAAAAAATGAATCTAATATTAAAAAAATATTTAAATTAATTTATTACTTAAAGTAAGACATATAAACACTTTAATTTGTAAAATCTGCTAGATACGCCATTTTAAAATTTTTTCGCAGGTTCAAACACCTGATTGTAAAAAATATTATTCGAACACCAAAATAGTAAAAGTAAAAAATTTTGGACACCATTTATATATTTATCACTTAAAAAATAAAGCTCTTATTATTAATATATAAACGTAAAATTTCCTAAATTGCAAAGTTATATTTAATTCTAAAGACTAGTACAAGAGTTGAATATAATTATTTTTGTCTAATTATTTTTTACTTAATTATTAAATTTATATGCAAATAGATTAGGAACATATATTGAACTCATAGAAAACTTAATTAGTTATATACAAATGTTAAGGTAGTTTTAGTAACTAAACCACAACAAAAGTTGTAAAAGTGATGGAGTTAAATCCTAGAAACTAACAAACAACAGAAGTAATTGAATGTCCAAAAACAAACCAACAACAAATGTAACTCTTGGCTTTGTCCGCAAAACTCTTCACTTTTATCCAACACTACCCTTCTCTGTTGCTCCTAGTGCTCCTCAACACACTTCCTCTTTGCTACCCATCAATCTTAACGCCAAGCTACAGTCTTTTGCTGTTTTGGGTAGCATCAAAGTTCTAATTTTTTGCCGATCACATACCAAGACACAACAATCAGAAACTTTGTTGTTTCTCTCTCTCTCTCTCTCTCTCTCTCTTTTTGGATTTGGTGTTGTGGTGGATATATTTGGTTTTTAAGTGTATGGCTCTTCACTGCTCCACTGCTTTTTGCTTTGGTAGTGTGGCACTTAATTCTCATAATTCAGTCACATTCAGACATGGGAATAATGTTAGACCCTCTGGTTTCACTTGTCCTCCCCTTGTTTCCATTCCTCCTTCGAGTTTTCGAGGTACCCATTTATTGAAATTGCTTTTATGTTCTATATTTCTAATTATTATATTATGGGTACTTACAGTATAAGATACTTCACCATCTTGAAGGAATCTGCATTAATTGGTACTTATAGAATTAGTACAATTGCTCAATTATGATTGAGGTTTTTGTAGCCATTTGCTTGATTTATTATTATTATTATTATTATTTTCTGTGAGATTCATGTGGTTAGTTTATTTTGCTGTTATTTTTGAAGATTCGTTCTGGTTGGCTTTTTGGAGATTTTAGTGGGTTATTGGTAGCTTAGTTGAGTCTAAGGGATATGTCTCTCTGTGCTTGTTGTATATTGTCGTATATTGCGTATGCTTTGCAGCAGCAACAAGAGATGCATTATACAAAAAAAGGCTCAACCTTGCTGCAAGTTCTTCAGAATACAATTTCAATAAATAGTCTGATCATTCAATTAAATTGTGTGATGGGATGAAAGTGCAGTTAGAATCCAATAATTGATTGACATGATTTTGTTTTGTGCAAGAAAAAAATGATGTATTTGAAACTTGCAAGTAACTATTATTGGTTTCAGTTTCTGAGATGACAATCATTACATCATAGTTCTCCTCGATCTTCTGTAGAAAATTATCAACTATAAGGAAAGCTGTAGAAAATTGTTAACTATCTAAAAAGCCTCTTAGATACATAATAAAAATTTCTTCGACTGTTATTAATATTGTTTAGGTAATCTAGTCTGCCCTGCATAATTTTCCACAACTTAATAAGGATTAGACATCATCTTCTTAAATTCATCAAAGTTAACATGCCCATCACCATCTTGATCAACCTTACTAATCATCCTAACACAATCACTCACTGTGCACTTCTCGCCGATCTTATTCAACACTGAATGCAGCTCTCTTGCAGAGATCAATCCATTCTTGTCAATATCATACATGTCAAAAGCATCCTTAAGGTCAGCCTCCTGCAATGCACCACTACTATTGCCGTCTAACCCACAGTGATTGTAGAGGTCAGCAAACTCTTCAGGATCAAGGCAGCCATCACCATCTTTATCATATTGTTGCATCATCAATTGAACCTCATGTGATGATACCTTGACACCCAGGTCATTAAGGCTGCTTTTAACCTCATCAGCAGAAATTTTTCCATCCCTGTTTTTGTCAAATTTGTTGAAAGTCATTGTCATCAAGTCATTAGGAACAGCAGAACTTCTAGCGCTTGTGCTTGTGCTCGTTCTTGTTGCCATTGCAGCACAGAGAATTGAAAAGGAAAAAAGAAAAATATAAAGTTGAAAGTTTGTGCCTTTTGGGTTTTAGGTTTGGCCTATGGGTTGTCTACAGGCTGTCTATAGATAGAGTGGGATGCAATACTGTTTAAGGAGATTTCGTATAAAAATAATTACATTCCTAAACAGATTTCTATGGTCTATTATATTTTTCCTAAACTGGATAAGATTTGGAAGATTTTTGCAAATCATGCAAGCGGGTAAATATTTTCCGTCATACAATAGGAATTAATATAAAGAGAAGTTATGATATTAACGGCAATAAAATTTGAAAGAATCCAAAGTCGTGCTGCTTTCCTATATGGCAATATTTTCTGCTTGGAACAGACCTGTGCTTTTGGTTAAAAACAAAATTGAGGTTTTTTTTAGTTATTTTTTTTATTGAGCTCTCGCTAATTCAGTTAGATTGGGTTAGGATCACAAGAGCAGCAAAGTCTTCCAACAATTAATTTAACACGACTACTTAATCAGTTTATTTTGGTCCAAGATTTCTTTTAATTAGAAAAAGATTTTTAGCATTAGTAAATCTAATTATCGAGGCACTCTTATTACCAATAAATCTTATTAATTTGTAATTACATGAATGCATTTTTTCACCCTATCCTTTGAATATCCTTAAAAATGTTTAGAGAAATCAGTTTGCAAGGTTTGAATTAAGTTAAATTAAGTCGTCTAACATGGCATTATGTCAGTTTTGATGTTTCTATGTAATTGGCCTTTCTTGTGGTTGGTCTTTAAGCCAGAGATTAGTGGTTGTAACTGCTTGTTATGGAGGTATCAGTGGGTAATAAGTAGCTTAGTTTAGTCAGCACAAGAAATATATCAAGCGGAACGGCTCGACTTTGCTGCCAAATTTTAACAACTTTATTTCAATGAGCTAGAAGCATGTGAGGCGCTGTAAATGCAATCTAATAACTCATGATTGTCATCACTCAACTGATTTGTGTCATGGGATGGAAATGCAATTAGTGTCCGAGACTTGATTGACATGATTTTGCTGTCTGGTCAATCATGAAAGTGATCTTTTTTGTTTTTGTCTAAATTAATTAAATTTTTATCAAGTCAAGTTCATGTTGGACAATCTCCTGCTTAAGTTGCATGCATCTTATTTCCTCAAGAAAAATAATGTCCTAGGTCGATTAAATTTGTTATCTTCATGAGCAGTCACCTTCGTGGCAATCACTTGATGATGATCTGTTTTATTTACATCTGTGATCACTTGTCTTTTTTCTTTTCCTTCTAAACTTGTATCTTTTATCCAGGTTCTGGCTTCTCCTAACTTGTATTTGTTTTAGGTAAAGCATTGCCAGGTGATGGGCTGCCAGAAACAAAAGATTCCTCCTTGGTGGTTTGTTTTGGGGAAATGCTAATTGATTTTGTCCCAACCATCAGCGGGCTTTCGTTGGCTGATGCACCTGCATTTAAAAAGGCTCCAGGAGGTGCACCTGCAAATGTTGCAGTTGGTATTGCTCGTCTTGGTGGCTGCTCAGCTTTTATTGGGAAGGTACTATTATTACTATATTTATGCTATCTGGTGGTCACCACTAGCAGTATAAGAAAGTAGCATTTTTAATACGTGTGGTCAAATGACCATTTAGTGAACCATTATGGAGAAGGATTTTTCTGATAGATTTTCCTATCAGGCTCTGTGATTGAGCATTCCAGGATATCAATGGGTATGAGAAGGTATTTAGGACTAAGAAAAATTAATAATGGTAATCCTAGCAATCTATTGATAAAGATCCATGATATTCACTATGATATTACTGTACAGCTTTAATCATATCTTTTGCCATTTGGAGTTGCAAAGCTAACTTCATGCAGGTCCCAAGTTTTCATGCAACTTCAACTTATTTTGATCTTATCACGTGTATTGAAATTGGAATTTATTTCTCATCTATCTCAGGCCATTACAATATTTTCTGCAACATGCACAGGTTGGTGAAGATGAATTTGGATACATGCTTGCTGATATTTTAAAGGAGAATAATGTGAACAGTGAAGGAATGCGTTTTGATCCTGGTGCACGAACTGCTTTGGCATTTGTTACATTGAGGAGTGATGGAGAACGTGAGTTCATGTTTTACCGTAATCCCAGTGCTGATATGTTGCTTGAGGAAGCTGAACTTGATTTAGACTTAATTAGGAAGGTATGTACTATTGTTATTTTTGCAATCAATCCAAAGCAAGATCAATAACTATAAACAGCCAGCCTTAAAAATAGTAATAAATGTCTACTTTACTTTATATAGTAAGTTATTTGAGTTGCAGCATGTAGCTAGGGGACAATATGCAGCATGCATAACTTTTAGAATTTAGTATCAGCTTTTCAGCTTATTATTCTCTAAGGTCACCTTAGTTAGGCAACGTATTAGACAGGATGCAGATACTTAATTCCTTTTTACAGAAGTAACATTATGTGAAATCTGTACTCTTTTATTTGATCAACTTATAAGATTGTTCCCAAAAGTGGATTTACTTGAGGAATTTTCTCAGTAACGTATTTGGGAAATTTGCCAAAAAAACATTTCAAGCAGAATAGAAATGAGATTTTAATGTATATTTCCTTCATAGTTTCCTTTAAATTAATGTTGAATATGTGGAGGCATTTCGTAGTTTGCATGAACATTAGGCCTTGTAATTCTAAAGTTTCCCATCTTTTCATTCCATTATTTTTACACAAAGATATATCACTTTTTATATCATATTTTATTACCCTCTTAAATTTCTGTCTAGCATAACTGATACTAATAATTTAGTTGTTAAACACTAATTTAAGTTTAATTTTTTTTTTATTCAAACTTGATGAAGCATACATAATAGAATAGCAATCACCAATTTTAAACATGTCAGAACTACAGGCGCCGATTGGATAGAATCTTTTGGTTTGAATACATTTATTTGTAAGAGGAAGAAATCACAATTTAGATCTTGTTCATTTACATGGCGATTGTAGGTTTTGTTTCTTTTAGAACCTTTTACTTGAAAATTTTCTTTAGGTGGAGCAAATCTCCATTTTATTTAACTTTTTTTTTTTAAAAAAAAAACTTATCTTCTTTTTGCTCTCATGGCAGGCAAAAATCTTTCATTATGGCTCTATAAGTCTTATAACAGAGCCATGCAAGTCAGCGCACATTGCAGCGGCAAAAGCTGCAAAGGATGCTGGTGTCCTCCTGTCCTATGATCCTAACCTGAGGCTTCCACTTTGGTCATCTGCTGATAGTGCCAGAGAAGGCATTCTGAGCATTTGGGAACTTGCAGATATTATCAAGGCAATAATCTTTTGAATGTAGTTTAAAAGCTTTGGCGTCATTACTTGTTATTATCCTTTCCCTTTTTTAGAGGCACAGCATATTTTGACAGAAATACCAACTATACTGAGCACTGCTAAATTATATCTTTCAGATAAGTGAAGAAGAGATATCTTTCTTAACTAAAGGAGAAGATCCTTATGATGATGCTGTTGTTTCAAAATTCTTCCATCCAAATCTTAAATTGCTTCTTGTCACTGAGGGTGCAGATGGTTGCAGGTATTACACAAAGGTAAGTGTCAAAGTTCTTCATTTTCATGGTGACAGGTAAAAAAAGTTTTCCTGTATTCTTGCATATAGTTTGATGAAAATGTAAGTGAAGGAATTTTTTTTTCCCAGCAAGAATTTACTTTCTAGATGAAACAACATGTTTTATTTCAATTTGGACAGTAAAAATGAGTGAGGGAGGTAATTTACTGCTTAAGTTTCATTCATCTCATATTGCCCCCAAAAGTGTGAAAATTGTCAACTGTATTTCAACTTGGTTCCATAAATCTTTAATTCTGTATCAAATTTATTCTGAAAGAAGAAATTGAGTTTTAAGAGAAAACCATGACAACTGCCATTTTTCCTCAATCCTATACCATGGAATTGCAACTCGGAAATCTTTATATTTTCAAAGTTAATATGGAGGATTTGGCTCACTAATCTGGAGGATTTGTGAAAAAGGAAAAAGGAAAAAAAAAAAAGCATTGTAGTTATTAAAAAAAAAACATTTGAGCTTGTTATGGTTATTGTACCATTTGATATGTTTTTTTCTTTCCTGTGAATGTTCCAACTTCTTCTGACAATTCCATATGCAAAATTGCACTGTGCTATAAACTGGGCAGGAATTCAGCGGGAGAGTGAAGGGTATGAAGGTGGATGCAGTGGATACTACAGGTGCTGGTGATGCTTTTGTAGCTGGAATATTGTTACAACTAGCTGAAGATTTCTCCTTGCTTCAGGTAGTCCCATTTGTGTTTGCACATGCATGTACAACAGATTTCTCCTCGTCGTTAACAATAAAATCAAGATTTTTCTGTCACATCCTGCTCTTGGACTTTATATATCTATCATATTATATTGTATTACAGATACCAAGATAGCAGCATAATTGGTCAAAATGCGTGTGCTAGGATCATATATACAAGATGATTATTCATGTTTTGTTAACTACTTCTATAAAGTACCATAAATCATTTTCTTAGCATAAAATTTCTCCGCAACGCGCTGTTGAAAAATCAAGTTTCTAGGATGTAAATTTTTCCACTTGTTCATTATCTTCCGATCGCGTACGATATTTCTGGATTAATTCTAGTATTCTTTTATTATAAACATGCCTTGTTCCCTAATCTGGTAGCCTGCATGTTTAGTTTTCACAATACTCGTTCAGACAGCTCTCTGTCTTATGTCTGGTTCCTTTAGTTTTAATGATGATGCATCTAACCATGACCGGTTAAATCTTGTAGAATGAGGATGGACTAAGAGAAGCTCTCAAGTTTGCTAATGCTTGCGGTGCATTGACTGTGACGGAGAGAGGTGCAATTCCAGCTTTGCCGACTCGAGAAGCTGTGCTGAATGCCATCTTTAAGGCTGTAGCATAGAGTTTCTTCAGTATCTCTGTAACCCTTGCATTGGTGATAATGCTCGTGCCTGAAGCTAACTATATTCTCATTGGCTTAGATAATTCAATGATTTCAATCCCATTTTCTAGCCGTTTATGCTGTTGTAAGTTTTACCGTTATTTATTGAGTGTAATTATATCGATTCGGCCATTATTGTACCAACCTTTTGCAGAATTAATATGTAGAATGTACAAATAAATTTTATAAAATTTTTATGAAATTTATTTCCAACATTTTTTATATATATATATAAAATGTTGAGCTATAAAGTCATTTAAGTTTAAAATTTGATAAGTGTCCCTTTTAATTTAGTCTAAAAAAATTTAATGTATTTTATTCTAACTAAAACTTTTTTTTTCAACTATTTTCTAGTTTTTTTATTATATTTATTCAATTATTATTATTACTATACATATTAAACATACACACATGTACTCTTAATAAAAATAATAAAATAAAATTATTACAATAACTTTTTAGGTTCTCATTTTTATATTTAATTAAATTGTAGTTTTAATTTATTAAAATTATTTTAAAAATATATAATATTTATAGTCCATGCAAAGCGCGGATTCATGATTAGTTAAACTAAACTTTAACAAAATTCAAGACTATTGGAGCCTAGAGTGAAGAGACACATGATCTCTCAAAACTTTCAACCGATGTACTTATTGATAAGCTTCTCACTCATAAGCTTACCTTGAGGCAAAGGCAAAAGAAGCAACAATGCAAGGAGGCAAAGAAGAAGATAGCACTTAAAGCATCCTACAACTCAAGTGATGAAAGCGAGCTTAAAGATTGAAGTGAAGGTGATGAAAAAATTGCATCATTCACAAGATAATTCATGGAGAACTTAAAGAAGAAAAACTTAAGCAAGCACAAAGAGTCTAAGAGGAGTGACTCCAATAAGAACAAAAAAAGTCTCATGCTATGAGTGTAAGAGGCCGGGGCACATTAGAAGTGACTGGTTCAAGCTCAAGCACAAGTGCAAGGGAGCAAAGGATAAGAAAAAAACTTTCAAGGCTTAGGTACTAAATGTGTTTAATCTCATATTGTGTAGGAATTGTTGAAGTTGACTATATGCTAATTAATGATGAGTTAGTAAAACTAATTTACATGACTTGTCATTCAACATGCAAAATTAATATGTGCAAAGAGAATTATTTTTTGCTTGAACAAAATAATTCTAAAAAATTGTATGATCTTGGAATGCTATTTTCCATTGTTTTTCAATATTTTTATTTGATATTCTTCAATTGGTTTACTTATTTTGCAATCGGTATCTATTTGACTTATTTTTCATATTTTATTTGGTATCTTGTCTTTTTAATTTCCTCCCTTTTCACTTTGACAAAGGGATAGAGAAACTTGGCATTTTGAAATAATAATGATCATAACTAGCGTGCCAAAAAGGGGAGAAACCAAATATTTGATATGTTTGAATGATATTTGATATGTTTAACTCACCCTTGCATATATTGAGGGGGAGAAAATTTCAAACCACTTGGTATATGATTAAGGGGGAGTAATAGCAAATAAATGCACATACATACACTTAGTTATTTCTCATTATCATTCAAAAATTGATTGTCAAAGTCAAAAAGGGGGAGATTGTTGATCTTTGCATGATCAATCTCTAATTACCCTTGGTTTTGACTTTAATTATTTTTTGCGTGAACAAAATGATTATAAAAAATTGTATGATCTTGGAATGCTATTTTCCATTGTTTTTCAATATTTTTATTTGATATTCTTTAATTGGTTTCCTTATTTTACAATCGGTATCTATTTGACTTGTTTTTCATATTTTATTTAGTATCATTTCTTTTTAATTTCCTCCCTTTTCACTTTTACAAAGGGATAGAGAAACTTGGTATTTTGAAATGATAATGATCATAACTAGTGTGCCAAAAAGGGGAGAAACCAAATATTTGATATGTTTACATGATATTTGATATGTTTAACTCACCCTTGCATATATTTAGGGGGAGAAAATTTCAAACCACTTGGTATATGATTAAGGGGAGTAATAGCTAATAAATACACAAACATACACTTAGTTATTTCTCATTATCATTCAAAAATGGATTGTCAAAGTCAAAAAGGCGGAGATTGTTGATCTTTGCATGATCAATCTCTAATTACCCTTGGTTTTGACTTTAACAATCAATTTTAGTTTACTAATAGATCTGTTTACATATTTCTTATAGTTAGGTTTAAGTATATACTCAATTTGTGAAGTTTTAAAGTCAAATTAAAGTCATTTGAGAGTTACAAGACTCCTCATGATCTTGGTCACGATCATGATCATGTTATATGAAGTCGTAGAGCCCTCATGATCCTCCTCATGATCACCCTCACAATCGTGAACATTCTAGTCACAATCCTGGGCAAGTGGAATCCAAGTGAAGAACATGGCAGCGCCACTCATAGACCAACCCTGGTCATTAGAGCAGGATCTTGAGCATTGTAGGATGATTTTGCAACCTTTGTAATGGTTATTTCAAAGCTCCAATAGCTATGAAATTGGAGGTCATGATATTGAGCATCATTTATCCTACAAAAAGCTAAATAAAACCTTAAATGAAGAAGGAGAAAGTGAGGACGTTTTGGATGGACTCCAATAATTAAATTTGAGTCTCTAACTATAAAATACTTTGAAAACACAATCAAGAGGTTAGGAAGTTTGTTAGAAAAATTTATAACCAAATTTATTGCTTAGAAAACTTCTTTATATTAATTCTTTTTGTATTTAACCCTTACAACTAAACTCTTGAAGAGAGTTGGGAAGTGATAGAGATAGGTTTCTCATTCTACTCTTTCTTAGGGATGGAATAGTGGAAAGC
>CATIWM010651849.1:0-24522 GCA_949671775.1 Mallotus repandus
TATATTCGAGAGAATGGAACAAGAGAAAATTATATGTATTTTTAACGAAAGGGACCAGGATTTGATTTGAAAGATTCCACCCCGAAGCGAAAATTGTTGAGGCTCTCAGCATTATAGAAGCTCACTTGTAAGAAAAATTAAGGATCTAGTATATGAACTTAGAACATAGAAAATAGAATTAATAAAAAACATATGCATATACCTATTTGCGGAATTGGAATGGTATTCACGTCTTGGCTCATGATGACAATCACCTAATTCACAAAAAAATAAAATTGATTAGAAAGTGAAAATAAGAAAAGCTAGCTTTTCCTCTCCAATCAATGGGGAAAGCCAAAATAATATATATATATATATATATATATATATATATATATATATATATATATATATATATAAGGATGGAGAGGGGACCTAGCCTATTTAATAAAAAACCCTAAGGACCACCCCATTACTTGTCTAATCAGGATTAGGCATACACGTACCACCCACCCATACCGGCCCATTAAAGGTACATACAAGCTCACAACACAAATGATCACATAAAATACAATTAGGCTTCCTCGCACATTCACTTAAGCTATATTTTATTCAGTCTAGTTTTAACAAAATAAAACATCTCACAATTGATGGCAACCCATAAAATTTCTAACATTCTCCCACTTGGGCAGCATAAATCGTGAGTTTTTTTATTCAATTTAAAAATTTTATAAAACAATGCCAGGCTGAAAAATGATTACAAATATGGCCACAAAACTTAAAAAAACATATATAGCTTAAGGAAAATGCACCTTATAATAATCTTGTCCACATTAAAACATATATATCGAATCTTGGCGGTAATCTTGCCCTTTATTAACACAAAGCCAATCCATGATTACAAATATAAATGGTTTAACTGACGTGGATTCCGATACGGAAGTGTACCAAAGAAAATAGCACCCCAAATGTGATCAATTTGCTATTTTTAATGTCAGTCCTCATAATGATTTCTTATTAAACACGCACATGCTTACAAGTGCAAGAGAAATCCACAAGCTTTGATAAGCCAATTGTTTTTGGAAACACAAATAGAAACGCTCACACAATTATTTCCCAAACTTGAAACACTCGCACAATGATCAAGATCATGATCATAACCAAATATAACATACAAAATAATTTCATATGTAAATGAATATTTCCATAACACAAACACATAAATATAAACATAAGATAATTTATGGAAATATCTTAAAATATGAAATTGCTCAAAGTTAATGTTTGATTACATATATCAAACTCCCACTAACCAAGCACATCAAAAAACTCAGAAATACCCATATAGCCTACATGTTTTTGAAAGATTATAGGCCTAACCGGTTTAGTTAATGGGTCAGCAACCATTAACTCAATGCTAATGTACTCAATCTTAATCTCTCCCTTTTTCACCAAATCTCTAACAGTGAGAAACTTGAGCTTCAAATGCTTAGAACCACTCCAACTCTTGTTATTTTTTTAAAAGAATACAACAGCATTGTTATCACAATAAATTTGAAGTGGCCTTATAATGGAATCTACCACAAGAAGTCCTGATATAAAATTCTTCAACAACACAGCTTGCGTTGCAGCTCCATAACAAGCAACAAATTCAGCTTGCATAGTAGAAGAAGCAATAAGTGTTTGTTTAACGCTTTTCCATGAAATAGCTCCACCAGCTAACATAAAAATATATCCTGAAGTGGACTTTAAATCATCTTTACAACTAGCAAAATCAGAATCTAAATATCCCACTATATCAAGACTATCAACCCACTGATAAACTAGCATATAATCTTTTGTTTTCTACAAGTATCTCATCACCTTTTTAGCGGCCACCCAATGGTCTAGCCTAGGATTAAAGAGATAACGACCAAGAACACTAACAATAAAAGCAAGATCTGGTCTTGTACACACTTGTGCATACATTAAGCTACCAATAACACTAGTATAAGGGACTTTACTCATAGAATTTTTTTCTCAAGTTTAGTTTTAGGACACTATTCCTTACTCAATTTATTTCCTTTCATAACGGGAACATCACCCCCTTTACAATCTTGCATATTAAACCGAGTAAGCACACGATCAATATAAGCCTTTTGAGAAAGACCTAATAAATAATGAGATCTATCATGATGAATCTCAATTCCTAAAACAAAATATGCCTCTCCCAGATCTTTCATATCAAAAGTTTTAGAGAGTAAAAGCTTAGTCTCATTTAATAAATTTAAATCACTGCTACCCAATAAAATATCATCAACATAAAGAACAAGGAATATGAACTTATTCCCACTGACCTTAAGATAAATGCATTGGTCCACCTTATTCTCCATAAAACCAAGGGAAGTGACAACTTAATCAAACTTGAGATACCAATGACGAGAAGCCTGTTTAAGTCCATAAATAGACTTTTTTAATCTACATACCTAATGCTCTTTCCCCTTCTCCTCAAAACCTTCAGGTTATACCATATAAACCTCTTCACTCATATCAACATTCAAGAATGTTGTCTTGACAGCCATCTGATGAAGCTCTAAATCAAAATGAGCTACCAATGTCATAATGATCCTAAAAGGATCCTTACTTGACACTGGGGAGAAGGTCTCATTATAATCAATACCCTCTATTTGAGTAAACCATTTCACCACTAATCTTGCCTTGAACCTCTTAATTTTTCCTTTAGAATCCTTCTTGGTCTTGAATACCCACTTGCATCTAATGGGCTTATGTCCAGATGGTAGTTCTGTCAATTCCCACACCTCATTAGAAGCCATAGAACTCATCTTATCTTTCATTGTGTCAATCTATAATTTAAAATTGCCACTGCTAACAGCCTCTTTATAAGTCTTTGGATCCATAACATGACCTATATCATAATTACTCTCACAGAGATATGCGATATAGTCATTAGAAATAGCAGATCTTCTTACCCTAATAGATCTTCTTACAGGTAATTCCTCAACTACTTGCGGTTGTATAGGATCAGCCACGGGAGTACGATTAACAATAGGAAGAGGAAGATCATTTGTGTCCTCATGTTGGTAATCTATATTCTCATTAGGCACTACAATAGGTAAAGAAACTGACATATGATCATTATGCACATCATCTATAACTGGTTGAGAACAAGCAGCATCAGCAATATCAAATTCTAAAAATTTAGCAGTCATAGATTCTACAATTCTCGTGCCACATGTAGGACAATAGAACCTATATCCTTTAGAGTGATATAGGTACCCTATGAAGTAATAATGAATGGTTCTAGAATCTAGCTTTTTCTCATTAGGATTATAAATTCTCACCGCAGCAGGACAACCCCAAACACGAAAATGGTTGAAACTAGGTTTTCTGCCTATCCAAAGCTTAAATGGTATTTTGGAAATAAACTTACTGGGAACACGGATCCAAATATACATAGCAGTTTTAATGGCTTCACCCCATAGAAAGTTAGGCAAGTTAGACCTACTCATCATGCTCCTCATCATATCTTTGAGAGTGCGATTACACCTCTTAGACACACCATTTTGTTCAGGACTACCAGGCATGGTATATTGGGCAATTATTCCACACTCTTGTAAATATTTAGCAAAAGGTCCCATATGTTGTCTTGTCTCATCATGTTTGCCAAAATACTCACCCCCACAATTAGACCTAACAATTTTGATAACTTTTCCTAGTTGTTTTTCAACCTGAAGTTTGAAAATTTTAAACTTTTCAAGTTCTTCAGATTTTTCTTTAATTAAGAAAATATAACCATACCTAGAAAAATCATCAATAAATGTAAGAAAATACTTATTGCCACAAATGGTAGGTGAATAAGGTCCACTCACATCTGCATGAATAATCTCCAAAATATTTAAACTTTTATTGGTTCCTTTCTTCTTTATTTTGATCATCTTACCTCTAACACTATCCACACAGGTATCTAAGTCATCAAAATCAAGTGTAGGAAGGATATTATCCTTAACTAACCTTTCAACTCTTTCTTTAGATATATGACCTCAACGCTTATGCCACAACTTAAAAGATCTTTTGCAACACCCATACCTTAACTATAGATACATTTACATTCATTATGCATATTAGTTGAATTTAAATATAAACTAGTATATATAGTTAGACTAGTTTACTGGGCCTAGCCATGACTTGTGCTCAGTCAAGGAGAGAAAATTTTGGGATTTTGGTGACACTCAAAATGAGTGAAACTATGAGAACAAAATGGATTAGGACATGAGAAATGCATGAGATATGTGTGATTTTAATTCTAATATTAGATAGGAGAAGATTATAAATGTTTACAATTAAGTCCATAACAAGAATTAGAAAGTTAAGGGTTTAAATTGGTTAATGGCAAAAATATAAAGGGGTTTAAATTGGTTTAGTTATTATTATTATTATTATAAAAAAAGAAAGAAAGAGAAGGTGCTAGAATGGAGTATATGGCACCCTTTGATTGATTTTTTTAAAAAAAAGAGATAAGCCTACGAATGAAGGAAGGAAGGAAGAGTCTTTCTTCTTCTTCTTCTTCTTCTTCTTAAAAAAAATAGAGAGCCGAATTTTCCAAGTAAATTGAAGATTAGAAATTCATTCCATACCACAATCTTCATCTTCAAATGCTTTAGATATTTATTTGGTAAGTAATTTTAATATTTTTATTGAATTGAGTTAGGGTTTAGAAGTTGCAGAATTCGGGTTTTTAGGATATGATTTTTTAGTCTTATTATTCTGATCAAATCTTGAGCTAAGAAGTTTAAAATTGAGTTTTATTTAATGATATAGAAATAATAAGATGTATACTACGAAACATAAAGAAATAGAGAAAACTTAATTCAAGTGTTTAAATGGTCATTTGGGGCTGAACATTTTATTGCTCAGTTTCCAACGATGGTTTGAGTATGGTGGATTATTTCTCAAGGTTCTTCCTCTATGCACCTAAAATTGAAGAAAAATTAATTTTAAGTTACTCTATACACATAGGTTTAATTATCTGGAAAGTTTCATTTAGAGATTCATTGTATAGAATTATCGGTGAATTTTTTTATAGTCACCCTATTAAATCTGTCATAGTTGGCAGCTTCATATGTTTAGGTAGTTTAGTGATGTTATCATGCAAGATAAATTTTTATTATTTTTTGGTTTTTAAAAACAAGTGAATTATGATCTATTTCAGCTAAACTAAATGGAAATGAGGGTGACATACAAGTAAATACAAACAAAAGGAAGGGAGCAATAAAGGTGAGTGAATAACTTAATGTTCTATGTAAATTTAACACTTAGAATAAATAATTATAAATTTATTTATTAAATTTATTGGATAAGAAAAATATGTGTTTTATAATTGTAGATGCTAAATTTTGATTATTGTGATATTTGATTATTGTGTTGATTGTTGATTATTGTTGAGATGAGATTGTACAAGTCAATGAGTTCTGCTGAAATTCGGGTGCCCTGTTCAGATGAGAATAGCATAATTATTAGAGCTATATCTGGAGTTTTATAACTCCAAATGAGGCACCGTTTATTCCTGTTAAAACTTGGAGATTTTATTTACAAAATTTATGGAAATAGATGAATCTTAATTTTGCTGTCTTGATGGCCAATTTGGATGATAATTTCTATTGCTTAATTTTGTGGACAGCTTGACCATGGTGGATTGTTTTTGATGTTTTTCCTTCTATACAAATCTAATTGATGTGAAATCAGTTGAAAATTAATTTAGACTTATAATTTCACTTATATGGAGAAAATGTCATTGAAATTCCTAATTTGGAATTTTTGGTGTATTTTTGAATTTACACTGTCAAATCTGCTATGTTGAAATATGGTTTGTTTTTGGTATATCTTGGGAATATTATTGTTTCCTTATGTATTATATGGATGTAAATTTTTTGGTGGAGTTATATGTGATGTATATGTAAATATACGAAATGTGGTTGGATGAGTATAAGGACACAATGCTACTTGTGAATAAGGTTGTGTTGTGTGCGTTATGGAATCCCCTTGAAATGCCGTAACAAGGCTAAAGAAAAAATTTTATACAAGATTATGGTGGGCTATGTGCGTATGGGGATCCATGAATTATTGAAAAGAAGTTGTGGTTTTATATATATAATTCACTAGTACATTGTTGTCCAAAAGAAAATAGTATGTTACTATGACTATGTACATATTATAAATGAATCGTTAAATATTGAATGGATTGATACTTGATAATATTACATGCTTGAGTGTGTTATTTTTCATAGAATATTATGTTATTTATTTACTAAGTTGCAGGCTCACTCCTCTTCATTATTTTTCAAGACTAGTAAAACTGTAGTCTGTCTTGAACAAACAATTGCATCAATTACACGAGCTTTTTGTCAGGTGGGTCAGCAGGAGGTCGTCTTCAGTTTTTCTAGAATGTAACATGCTTAGTGAATTTTTTTATATTTTGTAATAAGGCTTGTGTATTGTATATAAATAACATAAGGAAAGATGTGAACTGTATGACGTTGTGAGTTTTGTGGTGTGTGATATACGTTGCTTATATAAACCATCTTGTTACATATATTGATTCATGGACTAAATTTGGGAATTAATGGATATATATTAGTTATTAGTCACATGCATACAATGTATGCCAGACATCCTTAACAAGTGTCACATTTAGTGGTATCAGAGCATGGTTTAGAATCCCTTGGGATAAAAATGTGAATGCATATACATGTTAGGAATACATATAGATGTTAAGAATTAAGCATAAGTGTTTGTATTTTTAATAGGATGAGTAGGGAGGGTCCAACCGAAGAACCTGCTGACCCAAGTGAGTTTGAGTTTGTGCATAGGGTTGAACATACAAACGCACCACCATAACCAACTCTGAAATTTCCACCAATAATGCATATAATTCCCTTGAACACATACATCTCAAATCATTCCATTTGATTATTTTAATTCCACATACTTTCATTTGTTTTGTATTTACCAAAGTGCATTTCGATGGTTTATTTGAGTATGTGCAATATATGATGTATTTGGGGGTATTATAAAATTGAAAGTTTAAATTAAAAGTTTAGTTAATAAATAAATATGCAGGAAATTAAATTTAGTTGACTTGTATATATGGATTGATTTGAATTTTTGAGTTGATAGTTGATTAAACTATAATAATAATAAAAAATATATGATAGTGGATATTCATGGGATTGTCTTTGTCTTGTAGGAAATTAAAAAGCTTTACTCATTCTCAACCATAAGCTATAGTTCTCTTACCATAAAAAAAATTAAATTAAATTAATTCCTTTCTTTTCTCTTAAACTCCTAAACTTGAATTTTGATGATTTCAACTCCTAATTTGGTAAGTTAATTATTTTCCTTCTAAATTATTTTTGAAATTATGCACTAATGGTGTGAAAATGATTTTATTACTTTTGAATTCTTTTTAGAGCAGAATTTTTGCATCCATATTTTCATAGCCATAGGAGAAGGATTATGAGAAATACAAAACATAAAACTTGTAGATTTATATCTTATCTATATGCTTATAAAGTTTTATTATGAGATTTGGTGGGTGTGATGAGAAATTCTTCTTTGATTGGGACTGGCTTAGATTGTATTTGCTGCAGTTAGCTTTCTTTTGTCAACTAAATATGAGACCCTTGGGGGCTGAATTAGCCAAATTGTTAAACATGAGTTTTGTTCCTTTATATGTTATCTAAAACCTTACAATGCGGTTTGGTGAAATAATGTGTGCGCAATAAGAAATCATCTTATGAGTGGGGCTGGTTCTGGTTGCTATAATTGCAGGTAGTTCGGTATTTCCTAGATAATATGAGGGCCTTAGAGGCTAAATTAAATGAAGTATAAAACATGAAAGTTGTTCCTTTATGTATTAATAAAGTTTCTAAAATAGGGTTTTGCAATTGGGCTTGTATAACTTGAGAAATTCTAAATAGAAAGTCACATACTCAAGTTGTTTTTGTGTATAACACAGGTTTGAATTCAAAATTTCACCATAAATTGCATAGAGCCTATATTGTGCTAATTTTTGGATATGTTATAGACCTATGTGTCTAGTTTTGTAAAAAAAATCAAGTAATTTTGAATTGTGTGGTGAGAGTTATTCACTCTCAGGTCTAGCAAGGTCAAATTGTCCAACAAGAAAGAAATATGCATAAATGTTAGGCTTACATTTATAGAACATATCCTAATTATATAGTAAGCATCAAAATTCATTGTAGGTATATTCTTGATTAAATATACATCATATTTTAGGATCTCAAAGCATTGGTAAAGCTCAAAAAGGTGATACAAGTTGTCCATAAAGTGATTAACAACTAAAAAATGAATATAAGTATCGATTGAATTCTTGGATGAAATTATGTGATTGAGATGGGTGTGAACATGTGATGGATGAGTTAATAGTTTGATTGAAAATGTGTATTCTATAATATTTTTAGGTGAATTGCTTTTTGATTTTGGCTACTGCCACTTTCTATTTGATTAAAAAGGGCTGCGAAGCTTATTTGGCTAATATGGTGGATGTATCTAAAGTTAGTCTAAGAGTAATGGATGTTCCAATAGTGAAGGAATTTGTAAATGTATTTCTAGAAGATCTACCAAGTTTACCTCCACATTGAGAGACTGACTTTAAGATAGAAACTATACCAGAGGTAGCACCAATATCGATTGCACTATATTGAATGGCAACCTTATATCAGAGCTTAGGTTTTATTGATTCTAAGGTATTTGTAGAATGAGGATGAACGAACGCTACAAAAAAAATTGGTTATCTTAGAGAATTTGGTAATAAGGATATGAGATTTTAATAGAATTATGGTTTAAAATTTTGGATTAATAATGAATCTATGGAGTGGTATGCATGTAGAAATAGAAATTGTATTTAATAGAGTTGACTTTGACTTATTCCATCTTGCATACATAGATAATTTGCAGGGAAGGTTGAAGTGCTAGTAGGATTAATTTATAGAAATATAATTTACGAAATAAGAAAAATATTTAGAAATAAAATAATATTTGAGAATTTGATGATTTGAAGATTTGAAATAAAAATATGGTTATATTTGGTAATTTTGTAGATGGCAATAGAGATATAAGAACTTCATGCTTGTAGTAAGTTAAATTTTTATTTAATAAAGCAACATATTAATTTATTTTATTTAATGATATAAAAGTTAAACTATGATAAAGAATGTTGTCAAACTAGAAATAGTTTATCCATATGTCATTTGTGAGAATTATGTTTATAGATCTATATATTAAGAGAGTGTGTATTTCATCAAGAGAAAAATGGATGTATGAAAGGTTGGATAAGAAATGAAGCACACTAGGATGCTTGAACTTATCACATGGTGTAATCAAATGCAAAAAAAAAATGTAGAACAAAGAGAAGTTAATGTTACTTGTTGGTAACAAATGGTAAAAAAGACTGTTGTGTAGTAGTGAGCATAAAATTTATAGATTATACAAGGTATAGGCATAGTAGAATGGTAGCTGCACAGACAAACATGTCGAATAGGAAATAAAAATTTGAGATTCAAATCTGTAGTTGGAGTTATTTAGCTCAAGGAAACTAACGGTATAGTCTTAGAAGGCCAAATGGAGAATTTAATTGATTAATCTTATGGAATGATAATATAGTTTAAAGGGTGTTAGTCATCCTGAGAGAGGAATTATTGTTAAAAAAAATTTGTGACAGAAGTATATAAGAAAATTTATGAATTTCATGGAAAGGTAAAATTTGAGGAAAGCAAAAGAGAAATTAGTAGAATTTTTATTTAATGATATAACATTTGATTTATTACATTCTGAAATACATAAATGAATTGGCATGAAAGATAAAGTGTTAATAAAAATAATTTATAAGAATATAACTTGTGGGAATAAAAGTAATATTCAAAGGTTGATTATTCTTGGAGACATTATAATTGAGAATTTAAGGCTAGTTATGAATATAGTTGATAGACATTGAAGACAATACTGAATCTATTTGAAACTCCACATTTATTAGTTGATGGAATTATATATGTTTAATGGTATAGTATACTTTTTTTTTTATTATATAGGAGTTGAAACAAGATAAAAAAAAAGATCGAGTTAAAAGTGATATTCTAAAATGTCATTTTGATAGTCTATATGATACTGCAAGGGTATTCCACTTTGAATAAAATAGAAATTTTGTGGACAATAGTTGATGATTTAATATTCTATCTGTTGAGAATATTGATGCATTACATTGTCAATGTTCTTGGACATATTATCTAATGGTTTAGAGTTAACATTTGACTTATTTTGAGGTAGGGATCAGTAAAGCTAGGATTAGTTTATTAGTAAATTTGTAGTGGCAATCATTGTGAAGACCTCGGAATTGCAGATGCTATCAAACCTCATAAGGAATAATTTTTGGAAGTTATTCTTATAAATGCAGTAATAATTGTCGATATTATTTTGGGGAGTTTTATAACGTGTAGCATGTATGAATGTGTATAAGGACTACATAGTTAGATATTAGAATGTATTGTGAAATAAAATAATTTCTATAGTTACGGTGGTTTAGAAGAATCAACTTAAGAAATAAAGATATGAGATGACAATATTTAACATTGGTGATCCTCATTATAGGCTAAGTGTGGTAAGAATGCATTGAATTTCGAGGACAAAATTCTTTTTAGGGGGAAGAATTGTAACACCCATACCTTAACTATAGGTATATTTACATTCATTATGCATATTAGCTGAATTTAAGTATAAGCTAGTATATATAGTTAGACTAGTGTACAGGGTCTAGTCATGAGTTGTGCTCAGTCAAGGAGCGAAAATTTTTGAGTTTTGGTGACACTCAAAATGAGTGAAATTTTGAGAATAAAATGGATTAGGACATGGGAAATGCATGAGATATGTGTGGTATTAATTCCAATGTTAGATAGAAGAAGATATAAATGTTTACAATTAAGTCCATAACAAGAATTAGAAAGTTAAGGGTTTAAATTGGTTAATGGCAAAAATATAAAGGGGTTTAAATTGGTTTAGTTGTTGTTATTATTATTATTATTATTATTATAAAAAGAAGAAAGAAAGAGAAGGTGCTAGAATGGAGTATCTGGCACCCTTTGATTGATGAAAAAAAAAAGAGATAAGCCTACGGATGAAGGAAGGAAGGAAGAGTCTTTCTTCTTCTACTTCTTCTTCTTCTTCATCTTCATCTTCATCTTCTTCTTAAAAAAAATAGAGAGCTGAATTTTCTAAGTAAATTGAAGATTAGAAATTCATTCCAGACCACAATCTTCATTTTCAAAGGCTTTAGATGTTTATTTTGTAAGTAATTTTAATATTTTTGTTGAATTGAGTTAAGGTTTAGAAGTTGCAGAATTCAGGTTTTTAGGATCTGATTTTTCAGTCTTATTGTTTTGATACTATCTTGAGCTAGAAAGCTTTAAATTGAGTTTTATTTTATCATATAGAAATCTTAAGATGTCTACTACGAAACTTACAGAAATAGAGAAAACCTTATTCTGCTGTTTAAATTGTCGTTTGGGGCTAAACATTTTATTGCTCAGTTTCCAACGATGGTTTGAGTATTGTGGATTATTTCTTAGGGTTCTTCCTCTATACACCTCTAATTGAAGCAAAATAAATTTTAAATTACTCCAGACACATAGGTTTAAGGATCTGGAAAGTGTCATTTTGAGATTCATTATATATAATTATTGGTGAATTTTTTTAAAGTCACCCTATTAAATTTGTAATAGTTGGCAGCTTCATATGTTTAGGTAGTTTAGTGATGTTATCATGTTAGATAAATTTTTATTATTTTTGGGTGTTTAAAAACAAGTGAATTATGATCTATTTCAGCTAAACTAAATAGAAATGAGATTGACATACAGGTAAATACAAACAAAGGGAAGGGAGCAATAAAGGTGAGTGAATAACTTAATGTTCTATGTAAATTTAACACTTAGAATAAATAATTATAAATTTATTTGTTAAATTGATTGGATAAGAAAAATATGCCTGTTCTAATTGGTAGATGCTGAATTTTGATTATTTTGATATTTGATTATTGTGTTGATGGTTGATTATTGTTGAGATGAGATTGTACATGTGAATGAGTTTTGCTGAAATTCGGGTGCCCTGTTCACTAGAGAATAGCATAATTGTTTGATCGATATCTGAAGTTTTATAACACCAACTAAGGCACCGTTTGTTCCTATAAAAACTTGGAGATTTTATTTACAAAATTTGTGGAAATAGAGGAAGCTTAATTTTGCTGTCTTGATGGCCAATTTGATGATACTTTCTCTTGCATAATTTTGTGGACAACTTGACCATGGTGAATTGTTTTTGATGTTTCTCCTTCTTTACATATCTAGTTGATGTGAAATCAGTTGAAAATTAATTTAGACTTATAGTTTTACTTATCTGGAGAAAATGGCTTTGAAATTCCTAATGTGAAATTTTTGGTATATTTTTGAATTTACACTATCAAATCTGTCATGTTGAAATATGGTATATCTTGGGAATATTATTATTTCCTTATGTATTATATAGATGTTAATTATTTAGTGGAGTGATATGTGATGTATATGTAAATATAAGAAATGTGGTTGGATGATTATAAGGACACAATGCTCTTGTGAATAAGGCTATGCTGTGTGTGTTATGGAATCCCTTTGAAATGTCGTAACAAGGCTAAAGAAAAATTTTTATACAAGATTATGGTGGGCTGTGTGCATATAGGGATCCATGAATTATTGAAAAGAAGTTGTGGTTTTTTTATATATAATTCACCAGTACATTATTGTCGAAAAGAAAATATTATATTACTATGGCTATGTACATATTATATATAAATAGTTAAATATTGAATGGATTGATACTTGATAATATTACATGCTTGAGTGTGTTATTTTTCATAGAGTATTATGTTGTTTATTTATTGAGTTCCAAGCTCACTCCTTTATATTATTTTTCAAGATTAGAAAAACTGTAGTTTTTCTTAAAGAAACAATTGCATTAATTGCACCAGCATTTTATCAGGTGGGTTAGCAGGAGGGCATCTTCAATTTTTCTAGAATGTAACATGCATAGTGAATTTTTTTTATATTTTGTAATAAGGCTTGTGTATTGTAGATAAATAATACAAGGAAAGATGTGAATTGTATGACGTTGTGAGTTTTGTGGTGTGTGATATGCATTTCTTATATAAAAAATCTTGTTACATATATTGATTCATGGACTAAATTTGGGATTTAATGGATATATATTAATTATCAGTCACATGCATACAATGTATGACTAACATCCTTAACAGGTGTCACATCTTTCCTTAATTAGAGGTCTCTTTGACACAACATTTATGTCATCAATATTTGAATGCAAGGACAATTAATATAAATTATGAGATAAAATGAAATGACCAATAAATTTAGAATCGAAGAAAATATTAACTTTTCCATGACAAATATTAAACCATATCCAATCTTGTCCATAACTGAAACAGAAACCAAATTTCTCCTAAAAGAAGGAATATAGAAAACACTTTCTAAAACAAGCTGAAAACCATATTCTAACTTCAAACCAACTACTCCTATTGCCTCAACATTTACTTCAGCATCATTCCTAACTCTTAGCTTGGCCTCATACTCATTTGGTTTCCTTTTGCTTATGAACCCCTGCAAGTTAACAATAATATGAATAGTTGCTCCACTATCAAGCCACTAAGAATTTGGAAGTGCATCTATCATATTAGATTTAGAACAAACAAAAGCAAAAGGTTTACCTTCTTGTTTGCATTGTTTCTCTAGCCAAGCTGTGAAGCTATGACACTTACTCTTTTTGTGACCATCCTTATGACAAAAGAAGCATTAACCTTACTCTTTTGGACAACATCATGACCTCCCACATTTCTAGCCTGACCATATTCATGCCTTCTAAAACCTTGAGTTTTCTTAGGAGCATAATGATTAGGTTTAATCTTAAACCTATCTTTCTTAGGATTATAGTTGAGGTTAGGGCTAGGGCTAGGTTTAGGTTCAGAAACTAATAAGGCATTCTCCCCTTTTTCCCTTCTTAACTTCTTCTACTCAACATCACATTTAGCTATAAGGTCATTAACACTCCAAGTAGCATTTTGAACATTATAAGTAGTCATAATTTGGCTAAAATCAGGAGGTAATGAATTAAGGGCAAGAAGGACAATAAAATCACTAGGTAAATCAAGCTTACGACCCTTCAATTTGTTTTGAATGTGAACCATACTAAGGATATAATCTCTCACACTCCCAACATTGTTATACTTCATATTGGTTAACTAACTCATAAGGGTCCCAGCCTCAGCCTTTTCAGATACAAAGTACCTTTGTTCTACATTAGCAAGAAAATCTTTTACACTAAGTTCATCAGGTAACCCACTTTTAAGGTGCTCAGGAATGGCCCTTCTCATTGCCATGAGACTAAGATGATTTGATTTCTCCCACTAGCATATAACTTTTTTTCTTCATTAGTACTTTGATCATTAGGCTTACCTGGCTCACCTTCATGCAAAGCAAAATCCATATCCCTCGTAGCTAGAGCATACAAAATTTCTTCTTTCCATTTCTTAAAATTTGTGCTTGTCAATATCTCTACAGTAGCACTAGGATGGTTCGTGCTAATGGAAATTATTCAAGAAAACAATATGAACATGTATCAATATGCGGGCTAATTTTGGCTTGCAATATTAAAATATAAAAAATTCTGGCATCACTACGTATTCCCCTTTGGGTGGAATACGCATATGCAATAGAATTTTTAATATGGAACTCATAAATGAGAGTACAATAGTTTTCGAAAAACTATCCCCTTTGGGTAGATAGATTCTCTAGACTAATGCATCTCTTAACACAAAATGTTTCATCTCACGCACGATTTCAAATTAATGTACCTAATAATCCGCTTTGGACAGATCAATAAATACAATAACCAAAAATTATATCTTTACAAAAATTAAAATAATTTTATAAGTCTCAATAAATGTCTCACTTTGGTAGCAACACTTATTTTAACTCATAAAACCATTTTAATTAGAGATTTCTCAAAAGACCCGCAATAATAATGTATATCAAACACAAACATATATATTAAAAATACACAAATGAGGTACCTTTTTATTTAATACATGTTCAACACACAAATTTTGAACAAAACAAATATATGTACGTTATCACTAATCCGTAAACTAACAGTGTTGGTCCATAAATCTATTTATTTATTTATCATGTTGTCTCTAATATACAAATAAAGTTGAATACACTAAATCAAATTATATAATAGTGACAACCTAAATTTCATATAATATAATCAACTAAAATAAAATAATAATAATAAATCAAGGACCAAAAAAGATTAATTTAATATTTCTAATTATGGTACTACGCAAAACAAACAGTAGATATAATTATTATAATTAATCGTTGTTCAAAAAAAAACTATTATAATAATTTTGCATGAGACAACGCTTTACAATTCCATAATCAAAGAGTAATTAATTTGAATAACATGCACAGAAAAGTGAAACAAAAGCTACTCCATGTATTTTCGTATAAAAACAGACCAACTCAAGTACTCAGCCATGGTCATATATTTCCGCATTTCAATACGGTTATCCAACAAAGCTAATAACAAAAAATATTATGAATGTGTTCGCAAAATCGAAAACACAATCGAACACAATATATACGATATATTTAATTAATCATCAAAATAATTTGATTTAAATACAGCACTTATTATTTTAAGATTCTGAATTCATATACGATTTAAGCTCTGATACCACATTTAAGAAAAATTAAGGATCTAGTATATGAATTTAGAACACAGAAAATAGAACTAATAAAAAACGTATGTGTACCTGTTTGCGGAATTAGAATGATATTCACATCTTTACTTATTATAATAATCACCCAATTCACAAAAAATAAAATTGGTTAGAAAGTGAAAATAAGAAAAGCTAGCTCTTCCTCTCCAATTCTTTTCACTTAGGGTGACCATCAATGGGGCAAGCCAAAATAATATATATGTAAGGATGGAGATGAGATATAACCTATATAATAAAAAACTCTAAGGACCACCCTATTATTGGTCCAATTAGGATTAGATATACATTTAGCACCCACTCATACCAGCCCATTAAAGGTACATATAAGCCCACAACACAAATGATCATATAAAATACAATTGAATTTTCCTGCACATTCACTTAAGCTATATTTTATTCAGTCTGATTTTAACAAAACAAAACATTTCACAATTAATGGCAGCCTATAAGATTTCTAACATCACTTACATATTGTTATGGAGTTGGATGCTGAGACAGTGGTCACGAGTATTTTGAGTAAAGAGCAAGATTAATCAAGCTTTAGACTAGTAATTAAAGACTGTAGGAAGCTATTCAATGAAATTCATAATGCTAGATTAGCTTTTGTTAGTAAGTCTACGAATCAGGTAGCACATTGCTTAGCAAAGGCTGCCAATTCAATGTCAGGCTGTTGTATTTGGGAGAAGCAATGTCCTTTGTTTCTCCAAGATACTTGTACTGAGGCTTTTAATTTATAAGATGCATGCCTTTCAAAAATAATAATAATAATAATAATGAGGATATTTCTTTTTCAGGAATAAAATATATAGATTATATATTATTCATTTAATAATAAAGTGTAATATATTTAGTGTGACTAAACAAAAATAGTTAAAGATAAATAAACGTAATTAAAGATCAAATTAATATCTCCTTATGTCAAAGCAACATATCAAATGTGTACAATAATACGAATAAAATAAAACAAAATTTATAGCTAGATAGATACCTAATTTCATAACGAAAAATAGTATACAAATTTATAGCACTTTAAATTCACATCCAAAAAAATGATGAATTTTACTTAAAAGCTTTAACGAGCTATTATTAATATCTTTTTTTAATTCTCTATTTTTTTCTCTGCTTGTAGGTATTAATATTGATTAGGAAGGCCATTTTTCGTTATTTTTAACGGAAAATGAATTTTTTATTTTTCATTTTTTGTGATAAGTATTAAATTTTTTTATCTGAGCATGTATTTTTATTTTGCTCATTCTCTTGTAAAGATGTCTTTTCTAAATGAGGAAATTAATTTATAGTTGACAAAAAGAAATACTTTCAGATTTATAGATCTGTGGCTTAGTATTCTTTTTTTTAACAAGAAGATTTAGGTGTGGGCAAAAAAAAAATTTTTGCAATTGAAATTGGCATTCTTAAAGGCACGATATTTGTGGATAATAAAAGAAATTTGTTGAAGCCTCCCACCCTATAATTGTAAGGGCGTGTTTCCATTTTCGTCTCTGGCATTGATAAGATATTGGTGCAGTTGTGGTGCCTTTAGAAGAGTCCTGACTGCATTTCCTGCTCCCCTTCTCTGGAGCAATATAAAGAGCTGTGCGGCCTTCATTGTCTATTAACACCAAAGTGTCAGGACATGTATCCACAAGGAGTTGAATAATATTGCTATATATGGCCTCATTTGGCTGAAATGTGTATATGGCATATTTGCCTTTCTTGTTTTTCACAAGAGCAAGAGATCGACATCATTAAATAAGAGCACTCGAAAAGCTTCAATATGCCCAACTTGTGCAGCATAGTGAAGAGGAATCCATCCACCAATATCAGGCTCAGAACTTGTAGAATGATCAGAATTCTAAATGCTCTCTGCCAGACTCAGTAAATGACAACAAAATATATACGCGGGACAGACTGTGACACAAAACATAAAGACCGCAGCGGCTGTAAATTGAACAGCTAGGTTCAAAGGTTGAGGCAATACTGCAATTAACCCCGCTAAATAGGCTACAGACATAAAACAAACGGACACATAATTCATTAAGTAGGCAGAGTTCATGACTGCTTGAAAAACAATTCTCATCTTCCGTGCTATAGATATTGAAGATAAAAAATTGAAAAAAAAATTAGTTAAGTATTGTGTATTACTATAGATATAATAAAATGATAATAAATATATCTTTTTTATTTAATTTTTCAGGAAAAAGAAATTTTTTTGTTGAAGTTATAGTTTTTAACATAATTTGATTTAATTTAAGTAAAGTTAATGATTTTTTTAAAATAAGAATTTAATTAACTATGGTATAGTATTATAAATTCAATTAAACATTGTGGGTAAATATGACTTTTCATGTCATTTAACTCTTCTTTTTATCGGAGGGCGGGGTAGAAATTATTTGACGAATGAAGGATTTTTAATAATATTTTAAACCAAAGGGATGTAATAGTAATTATGATCTAACCTGAGGGGGATAATAGTAATTATCTTAATTTTATTTAATCTAATCATTTTTTATCCTCCCCAAATTAGATTATGATTTGAACTAATATTAATTTAAATTAAGGACATGCAAAGAATCGCAAAACAACATTTGTGATCAGCAAAAACAAATTCTACAAATCAAAAACAAAGATTGCGTACTTTAGATGTATATATATATATATACATTGAACGCCAATGACAATTCATTGAAGAGTTTTAGCATATTTGATATAGGAGTTACGAGCGCCTTCTGAGAAGGAAGAAACCAACATACGTAGGTAAGAATCTACCAACGGATAAAACAAACATGTAAGACAAAATAAACAGGCTGCCAGAGAAGCGGTGTAGGAAAGAGGTTCAGGCAATAGTGCAGATAATCCCAACAAATAGGCAAAGAACATGGCTGCCATGGACAGATAATTCAAGAAGAAGGCACAATTTATGAATTCCGCATTAGGAGGCTCCCGGGCTGCAACTAATGAATAAAAAAAGTGGAGTAATATGGAGGCAAATGCAATTCCGAATGCTATAGAATTTAACAAGATGAAATCTTTAAAATCTTGTTCTTCACTTAAAGCTGCCTTGACGATTTTTTTACCATTATTGTCACTCTCAGATAGTCCACCCGGAAGATTATAGATTGCTGAAAAGGTGATAGATGCAATGATTGTAGATACCCCCAAGTTAAATGTGCTCTTCTCCTGTACACTTCCAGATATTTCTGTTTTTCCTCCTGCAGCAGCCTCTGATTCTCTCTCTGATTTTTTTGATTGATCTTGTTCCTGCGACTTAGTAGCTCCTTTTTTATTATTTTTGAGAACCTCAAATTCCAAACTTTTTACAACTCCATTTGCTCTTAGTTTTCGCACAAGTACATGCTGTGTAAACAAATTTAAAATTAATATTTAAAATCAATTTATGTTGGTTCAAATAGTCAAGAGCTTCAATTATTTTAAGTTTTGAATTGGAGCCCTATGCATAGAAAACAAATATAGGAATATCCTCGCTTCATTTCAGGATCCATCAATTCGATTTAAACTAGTTAGTTCTCTTATGACTACGGAAAAATCCCAGATGTAATTGAAAAAGAAAACAATAATCAAAATTCGAAATTATATATTATTGAATAGTACATAAATTCGTGAAGCATACCTTCATAAGACCTCGATCAAGGGTTGATTGAATGATATCAAGGGTTGTCAAGCCTGCATTATTCACAACCCTTTTAGTAACTCTAGCATCATTTAATAGCATGAATAATATATTACCCTCTCCGGCAAGTGCAGCCAATTGTAAAGGCGTGTTTCCATTTTCGTCTCTGGCATTTATAAGATGGTCCTGCAGTTGTGGTGCCATTAGAATAGTCCTGACCACATTATTTCTGCCCTTCTCTGCAGCAATGTGCAGAGCTATACGGCCCTTATTGTCCAATAACCCCAAAGTGTCTGGACATGCATCCATAAGAAGTTGAACAATATCACTGTGCCCATTTCTTGCTGAAATGTGTATGGCAGATTTGCCTTTTTTATTTTTAACAAGAGCAAGAGAGATATCATAGCGTAAGAGCAACCGGAAGACCTCAATATGCCCAACTTTTGCAGCATAGTGCAGAGGAATCCATCCATAAGTATCAGGTTGAAAAATTGTAGACTGATGAGTTTTTTGCACAGTATCCATGAAATCTAAGAGAACACCAAAAATGAATTTTATGTCAATGTACGCTATCCTGAAAAATGGTCGAACATTGTAACAAGACCAAGAAGCATTTACCTTTCCCGATGTACTCTACCCTGTAACTGAAACACTTGTTAAGAAAGGGGAAGGAAGCAATAACATTGAAGGCAGGAACCGTATCACATCCTACACATATATGTCAACAAGGATATTTAACCAATGCGATCTTCTGACGTGAATACGCGATCGATCAGTATCACAGTATGCAATAATATGAACTAAACGTGCAAGTTATAATACTGTATGACGTGTTAAAAAGTTTATTTGGGATAAACAAAAATTCTTGCAACATAAAGTCACATTTATAATACATAATATATATTTTTTATTTCTTAAATATATGTAAAACACTTAAAATATGTGGCAACAAGTATCTCTTGGAAACATTTAAGATATAAAAATTTGTATTTACTATAAATGTATTATATCCAATAGCTAGTTTTGTGACATGTGACTTTTATTAGTAAAGTATAAAGTACTTAGAATACGTTTGACAAATTTAGCAATTAGATACAATATATTACAAGAGCTTTGCCGTATTTTATGTCCATCTCACTAGAACTTT
Organism: Mallotus repandus; assembly: GCA_949671775.1. Lineage (NCBI taxonomy): Eukaryota > Viridiplantae > Streptophyta > Magnoliopsida > Malpighiales > Euphorbiaceae > Mallotus > Mallotus repandus. Next base: position 20,650 of record CATIWM010651849.1, read on the forward strand.
AGAATACTCAAGTTTATATGATTACTAAATATCAGAAATGTCAAATTTGTAATATATATATATATATATGTGTGTGTGTCACATTTTTATTTATCAAGCATAAAATATCTAAAACATGCATGAATAAATCTAACATTTAGGTGTATACATATCTGACTTGGACTTCAAAATAATCAAAGTCTATGTGACTAATAAATACTAATAACATTTAAAAAAAAATCTAAAAAGCTCTAAAATTGTGTGCATTTTTTTCAGTTAAAGAAACTAATTGCATTGGCATCTGATTTCAATCTATATAACTTAAGGAAGAATGAGGGGGGAAAAGTTTAGAAAATTACGTTTCTCCGCTCGGATGATAGCTACATGCAACACGTTCATGTTATTTCTACCTTTATAAGAATCTGGATGATTATTAGCTGCGATAATCATACGAGCAATTGCGTAAAGTTTTAAATCCACCGCCAGGAAGAGGGAGGAGTCTCCTGCATTATTTTTAGCAAGAGCAAGATGAGGGTCCGCAACTATCAATAAACTCACAACCTTCAAATGCCCATTTCGCACAGCATCATGCAGAGCCGTGTCATTGCTACGATTCCGCAAGTTCAACAAAGTGTTCCTCCTTTCAACTTCTATAGCCTTTGCTCTATAAAGTAGAAGCTGAACCATGGCTTCACTCCCTTTTCTTGCTGCAACATGGAGCGGTGAATCACCATTTGAGTTTTTCTTATGCAGAAGCAATCGACATCGGTCGATGATGCTGTTTGCAATGTTCTGCTTTTCAAAGTTTACTGCGACGTGAAGAGCAGTATCTTCTTGGTCAGCCGTTACCTTGAGCAATTCAGTATATTCTAGATTCTGAAAATAGCCGAGATTTCCATCTCCTATGGCCTGAAATAGTACAGGATTCATCGATTCAGCACAAAACTTATCTATATCTATCTATCTATGCTCACAGTATTGTGACCAAGAGAAGGGTAATTATATATAAATAATTTTCACGTCTACTAGGCTATTAACGAAAAAATATAATTTTTTAATCTAGATCATTAGTATTTAGAGCCTACTGAATTTTAACTAATCCGATTTGATCGGGATAGGATCATAAGGGTGACAAAAATATTCTAATAACTTATTTAACGTGATTGCATACATTAGCACTCAAATTTAAGACTGAATTTAAGTAAGAACAACCGTTGTTGGCAAGAAAGAAAAAAAAAATTCTATCAAATATTAAATAGCCATTAGCCAAAGACAACATGAATAAGCCAACAACAAAGAATAAAATAAAATCTGGGAAAATGCTTATCATTACTATAAAATATTTTATATGCATAAAGGAAATCAAGAAATTGTATGGAAAAATGTCACCCACACAGACAAGAAGCGGACTTTAAGAACTTTCCTACATATCTATATCGCCATTAAAAGTCAGCATTGGTGGCTTGACCACACCAAAGCCTTCTTCTTTCACCAACTCTGAAGATTGGTGAATATGAACCCTTTTATGCATCTTATTTTTTATTATTTTTTTTTTACTAAACGCAGGCTTTTAGCCTAGGAAACTTTCAACGAGATTATTATGGAGTAACAGACCCCACCCCTTTATGCATCTTCTGAGCAAGTTCCTCCATCAATCTACGTCAAGTTTATCTCGAGTCCAAGGTCTTTCCCATTTTCTTTGATATTTCAGAGCAAGTTCCTCTCGATCAATCTATATTATGCTGATCTCAAGTCCAAGGTCTTTCCTTCCCCTTTTTAAATTTAATAGAGACAAAGGTCTTCTTTTATTTATTTATTTTAAATTTAATAGAGAAAGCTGATCTCAAATCCAAGGTCTTTCCCAACTTCTTTGATATTTCATAGCAAGTTCCTTAATCAATCTACATCAAGCTTATCTCAATTCAAAGGTCTTTCCTTCCTTTTTTAAATCCTTTTTTAGAAAACTAAATCAATTCAGTTAATAGAACTGTTTGATTTAGAAGATATATGACATAAAATTTTTTTGCTAGAAGACGACTTTTGTGGCTAAAAATAACTTTCCTAATAACTTGATTATCAAACTGAAGACGAATTTAAATTTTCAGATATAAAAAAAAAAAGTAAAGGAGTGAGAAAAAAATTTGTAAATTACTTTTTTAACAGTACAACTTTTTTTTTATAATTTTATAAAAATGTGTTAAATCAATGTAAAATTAATTGAAATAAAGTTCGATTTGACGCTTTAACTTTTTACCAAAGTTCAATTTGCTCCAAAATGATCTCTTTTGGCAATTCAACCCAATACTTGCCCAAAATGGATCATTTAAACCCAATTTCTATCTTTTGATGGAGCGTACAATACACCAATAATGAAAAGTGCATGAACAGAATTAAATAATAGTTAATATAAATATTATCATCAAATTAGCATAATAAATTCAATAAATGGATAGTTGAATGAAAATCAATGTTTACAAACTTGTAGAATTTGGAGAAAACAAGCAAAATACCCCATTCTTCTCGTATAGTACACAAGGAATATTCATGCCAAAGAACCACTCCAATTTCATTTCCTTCCACAACAGTCTCAATCAAATACCCATCTTCAAATTGAAGAACATTCCCATCTGCTTAAAAACAACAAAACCACACATGCTAAATTACCACTAACCAACTTAACAATTTTTGCAAAAAAAAAACAAAAAAACAAAACAAAACAAAACAAAAACAAAATGAAAATTTGACAGATGAAATTACCTGATTGAGGCGTTCTCTAGGATGATCCAGTTGCTATGAACTGGCTGGTGTTGATGAGGTCCATGATTATCTAGCCACTAGAAGAGCTTTGGATGTTGTTGGAATAAATGAGAAAGAACAGGTCTGACCTTTGCTGTGGATTAGAATTTACAGGTTTTTCCGATGTTAAATGTATGTTCCTTTATCTTAGGATAAATATGGTAAAATCTCTACATTTGGACACAAAATTTCAAGTGGCTTAGCATAAGCCTACTCCACAAACAATATACACGAACAAGGCAAATAATACAATCACTAATAACTCTCAAACACTAGCGTCCCTTAAACCCAATACACTTGGCACTACCCTCAAAAACATGATCATCAAATACTTGCCTGCACTCACTCGGTCTCAGACCAAAATTTGGCATACTGAACACTTAATGCTGCACTCATTTGGCATACTTCACTATACACAAGAAACCTGCAGTAGCAGCATGAGCTTGAATTTGCATACTATGTTACTGTTAAGTTCACCACAAAAAAAAAATCATCCTTTTCATGATCTACTTCTCCATAATTAAATTCCAAAATCCAAACTTAAAAAAAAAAAGGAATGAATCAAAAATTGAACTTTATTATATTACTAATAATAAGTTAACCTCAAAACAAAATTCAATATTTAAACATCAAATTAACCCATCTCGAAATCTGAATGCAAGAATCCAATTTAGAAAGATTGAAACAATTACCAAGAATATTAGAAGAATGAGAGAAAACAGGGCCAAGAATCCTCAAATCCCTAGCAGAAATAGGGATTTACAATTGCCCAGTCGGCGATGTCGGCGTTGGAGGAGAAGGAGTAGACAGGGTGGAAGGAGGCGGAGGAGAAGTGGCAGGAGGAGAAGGAGTGGCCGGAGGATAAGCTAAAGGTGTAGCAGGTGGAGGAGGTGATGCCAGAGTGAAAGAGGGGTGGAGCAGTTGGAGTGGCGGGTAGAGGAGCAACCGGCGTGGTTGGGGATGGGGGGGGGGGGGGGGGGTGTGCAAAAATGTTAGTGGATGGTGAAGGCGTGGGATTAGAAGCTGACTGCTTTTTTTTTTTTTCTAATGTGTAGAACATTGATGAGAGGGGGGGCGGCTCGATATGCAGTTTTGGAG
>CATIWM010651952.1:0-14368 GCA_949671775.1 Mallotus repandus
CGAATATGGTTAAATGATATTTCTTAAAAATATAAAAAATAAAAACGTTGGGAAAATGTGTAAAAGTATAGGGATATATATATATATATATATATATATATATATATATATACAATATTACCTTAAGCATGTACTATAAATATTGAGGACGGATCATAAGGTTAAAATTATTTATAAGTCATTTTTAAAAAGTGTATTTGTTTGTTAGCATTACTTATGAGATTTGTCGAGGTTTTGAGTTCAAATTTTCACAATAATCATTTACCAATTTTTATAGAAATTTATTACTAAAATAGTTATTTTCATTGTATAAATTGTCGCCTATGTAGCACGGAAATGAAAACGGAAAAATGGAAAAACATAGAAATGGATATGGTTAAATGATATTTCTTAAAAATATCAGAAATAAAAACGTTGGGGAAATGTGTAAAAGTATAGGGACATATATATATAAAACTTTTTATTTATTCTATTAATTAATAGTATAATTATAAAAATTATTTTGTTTAATTAAGAAAAATATAATTTTTTTTCTTGTTTAGAAAAATACTAAACAAAAATAAATTTCAAGTTGAAAACATATTTTCAAGTAGGAAATATATTTCTTAATTTTTTATATTTACAGAAACGGATTCAAATCATTTTTGAGTTATTTTTTGAAGTTTTTGATGCGAAAAGGTTTCTGAAATGCGTAAACATCTACTGAAAGAAGTTTTAGTGCATTATAGCTTAAGACTCATCAGATCTCTTGGTTTAAAAAAAAAAGAATGAAACTGAAATCTTGCATGAAGAAAGAAGTTCAGCTTCTAATTCAACACATTTTTCGCAGGTTAAAAATTGAAACTTAGCTCCCACGTTAAGTAAAGGTAAATATATGCATTCTAGTTGCCTCAACAACTGCATTTCTTCTTGTGGTGTCAAAGAAAAATGTTTTTGTTAATTAAAATAAAAATTACTTGTTCATTCAAAAGAAAAAAAAATTACATATGAAAACAACGACCTTGAGCCTCTTTCATCTCACACCAATTGGCATAAATGTATTTCATTGGTTCTAGCTCAACTAAATAAAATGACACTTATAATAAGGAAGGATCGACGAGACTGTTATTTAATTTACTGTTATATCTTTGCATTTCGTCAAATTATTTGACATCAGCTTCATTGCTAAATTAGTGCTTTGATTCACCCTTATCACTTTGCTAATAGTTCAAAAATGGTGGGTGACAAAATGCAAGTCCTTTTAGCAATTCCATAGCTAAGAAAATCAACACATAACAGTGAATTTTTATGGTTAAAATAGTAATAATTTAACGCGTTTTGACTATTTAGCATAAATATGTATAAATATTTTGAATCTTATTCTTATAATAAATGTAAAAATGATTTAAATTTTAAATTTAATAGAGAATAAATGATTACAGATGTACACACTTATCTGCCGACACAAATTTATAAAGCAAACTTTTATAGAGAAAGCAAAGCATAAGTCATATATTCCTTAGAGATAAAGCAAGAGGAATTGTTCCTAGGTGCCTATAAGATGGAGGAGAAAAATTTTAACCAATAAGCTTGGTGAAATTCTCATGGTAAAAGCAACCAAAGTTGAGCTTTAGGATTAGGAGGAACTCCCTTTTAGTCACCTCAATTAGGAAAAGTAAAGGTGAAATTTTATTTTGTTAGAGTCACGTTTCCTTTGTCCTCGTGTAGTCGAGGTATAGTAATGAATCATCATCAACATCATTAATCATGAATGCTATTGATTAAATTATTAATACCCATTTAGCATATTGATTAGAATAATGTATTTTTTGTGAGCAATCAACATTTTGTACGGTTTTACATTAAATTAGTTAGTTTCTCATTTAACCCTATATGTTTTTCAACTTCACAGTAATATGTTGCGTGGATTATTCCTCTCCAAAAAATATTATAAATTGCAGAACTTAAATTTTGTCACTGAAAGAAAAAATAATTTTTATTATGCGGCCTATTGATATTTAAATTATTTAACTTAGGTGGTAATGAAAAAACTTCACATCAATCTTATAACAAATATCTAAGGAAAAAAGAGGCAACAAGACAAAGATTGTATGTATCATTGTATGGCTAGCGAGTAACATGAATATCCACAGAAAGCCATTACCATTGACTCAGTTCAGACAGTAAATTGGTTTTAGATGTTACCTTCTTTGTTCTGCATGAGCACCTAAAGATTTGATGGAGACATAGGTTGAAAAATGCCAAGCCATTTGTAACATTATCCAACGCTGTATGCAACAGACAAATCAAATCTTTGAAATGTTGGTCTTGTCCATTGTAATGTCACCGAATTATGAATTACATATCCAAATGGAGTTCCCAACCATATCTTTTATCGAGTCAAAGACTAATTAATTTTGAAAATAGATTCCTCTTTCCCTCTCTTCCATGATCATTTTTCTTCTTAGCTGTTTTTCCTTTGAATTTTAATTTACGATACACCCATTTTCCACGACTCAAATAAAGAAAAAAAATATGTCAATACAAAACCGAGAGCAGGTTGATTTTTTACCTGTGAGTTTAGATTATATAGGTTAGTAATTATTTCTTTACAAAATTATCATAATTTTGTTCCTGAATTAATGTATATGTATGTTTTATATTTTTATTTTACATATCTTATTTTAAATAATGCTTTAAATTTATTTTTATATATTTTCTTAATGAAAGCAATCCTGAAAGATTGACACCAAAGAGAATTTGTGGATATTCGAGATTTTTTTTATAAATTATTAATATTTAAAATTTATTAGAGTTGAATTAGTATAATTAAATTTTAAAAGGATTATAAAATAGTAAAATTTTTTTAACAACTAATTAAATATAATTAGTATGTCATTTACATAAAAATAACTATCTACCGGCTAATTCTAGTGGTTTTTGAAAATTAGATAATGTATGATTTAGTTAAAATGAAAGGAAATAAAACATAAGTTCAAAATACACATCAAAATGATTCTATAGATAGCTCTAATAGATATGCATAGTGCTCTCTAGGAGCTTCTAGTATAAGCCATGTGTCGCAACATAAGGAACACCATTCTCACTGTTCTTTATCTCATTTTGCATCAATCTCTCAACATCAACCTAAAACTAATCTCTTGCAGTAACAAGCAACAAGATGAACCCATCCTCACCTTAAACCTCTCTTCTATGAAAACCCTACCTCAAAGAAACTAAGAAACTACTTGGGTGTCAAAACTCGCAGCTCCAAAGAAAGAAGCCATACTTTCATCCCAAAAGAGGAAATAATAAAGAAAGTTTATAGCAACAATGCTAAAGGTCCTTAGATCCATGTAGATCCACTGCGAAAGGCAGTGCTCCAACCTCTATTGTCAAGGGAAAAGGAATCATCTTCGGTGGCGCTTTCAAGCTTCATCGGAAAGCTATCTTTGAATGCTGCTCCTCTTTCCAAAGCGCGTATTCTCCAATTGTCGCCCATTACGAGTCCAGACAACAGCGAACTGAGGAAGCGTAATGAATGAGAAGATACTAATAATAACCTGCAGACTTCTATTTGTTTGTACACTACTGCTAATCGGCAGCTTCAAGAAGGTAATGATGGTAGTAAGGATCTTGCTTCGGAATTCGCTTTGGACAAGCTAGCTTGGCTGAATTCAAATTGGGCTAGAAAGATGAAGAAGCCCAGGCTTGTGTCCAGCTTTTTCCTCCTAAAGCCAAACAATCTAAGTTCGAAGATGGCCTAAGTCAGTCTCATCTTTTAGCTGTTGGTAGCCCTTCTAAGTTAGGCCCATCTGCTATTGTCTCTCTTGCAGAAAACTTTGAAGATGCTATGCTAACAATGGAGTTTTTTTCTAGATAGCAATACTAGAGATAGATTCAAGCCCAATGGCGCTGGCATATGAGCTAAATCGTCTAATAAGAAAGTTAAGATATTACGCATGAAAGATTTGGCTCGATCTCCCTAAGTCATGCCTAAACCAAAAAAAGATCCCTCCAACAACACTACCAACTCATCCAGCACTACTTAGGAAGCTAGTCTTTTGCTTTTTGTTTTTTGCTTGCATTAGGTTAGTCATAATTATTTGCTTATACTTTTAGGATCTAATGATGCTCGGCCAAAATCTTGACACATGGTAGGCGAAATTTCTACTTGGGCGGGGTTCCTCCCCGCGTGTGATGGTTAGACAGGGGAAGTAGGCGAAATTTTTACTTGGTAAGCGAAATTTCTGCTTGGGCGGGGTTCCTCCCTATGTGTGACTGTTAAACAGGGGAAGTTCCTCCATGCGTGTACGGCTTGGACCCTGTATAACTTGTTACTCTAACGAAAAAGGCACCTGGTGTGGATGAGGGTGGGCCCTGTTGTCCCACAGAGGTATTGTTCCATCTTAGCTCAGAGCAGATTTTGTTCCTATGGGGGTGCCTCTCTTAGGGAGGGGTGATTTGAACCTTATAAGGACCCAAGTCCCTCTATTCCTTACCAATGTGGGATTTGCTGTATCCTCAGAACTCTCCCCGAAGTGAGGGGCTTGGGTAGAGTTGGGTAAAGGACATGACCTTGTTCCCACAGACGACACCACTAATTATTCCTTACCAATGTGGGATTTGGCGTATCCTTAGAACTCCCCCCGAAGTGAGGGACTTGGATAGAGGATATGACCTCATTCCCACAAACGGCACCACTGATGATGCTCAGCCCAAATCCTGACATACGGTAGGTGAAGTTTCTGCTTGGGTAGGGTTTCTCCCCGCGTGTGACAGTTAGATAGGGGAAGTTTCTCCGTGTGTGTGCGGTTTGGGCCCCGTACAACTTGTTCCTCTAGCAAAAAAGCGCCTCATATGGGTGAGGGTGAGCTTTGCTGTCCCACAAAAGTATTATCCCATCTTAATTTAGAGCGAATTTTTTTTTCGTAGGAGTGGACCTCTTTTAAAGAGGGGTGACTTAAGCCTTATAAAGACTCAAACCCCTCTATTCCTAATCAATGTGAGATTTGGTGTATCATTAAAATCTATGTTAGTAGAAGTGAAATTAGTGACCGGCTTTGGTTGCCGACTGTTGGCTTTTTGCCTTTGTGTTCCTTTTTTGCTGGTTTGGTGAAAAAAGAGAGAGAGGAAATAAAAGGAAAGGAAAATATAACCAAGCAAATAAATAAATAAATAAGGGAGAAATAGTAAAGGCTCGTCTGGATTGACCATTTCACGTTCGTAGAGATAAATCCAAGTGGCAAGTTGCTCACTCTAGTCGCTTTAGATAGCGAAACTAAATGCCAATGGGACCCAATTCTTTTGACCTTTTTTTTTGTTTTTGTTTTGGGGTTTAGGATAATTCATAATATCCAGTAGCTAGGCAGGGGAATGTCTGATGTCCTAAACAAAACACTATAAGTAATAATTTAGTTTAATAAAATAATAATAAAACGTTTAGAGCCATATATATAAACATGACCAGTTGGAGTGCTTTGAATGCATCAAATAATTGTTCAAAAAAAAAGCATCAAATAAAGACAGAAAATATTTCATATTTCCTTTTAAAGATTGGAGAAAGTTCTATTTATTTATTTTTTTTTTTATTAAAAGAAAAGGCCCTTGAAGATTGCGTTGCCTGCCTGTATAGATTCATATATAAGTTTAGATCGGAGGCAGTGACATGGAAAGCTTTTTTCTTGAAAAAAAAAAGAACATTTAAAATAGTGGGTTCACACTTGTTATAGATTTTAGGGAAATTTTTGAAAAGAAATAGGTGTCTGTCTATGTCAATGACACATGGAGGATCACATAAAGTGACATTTTAAAAAATCATATTATTATTAATTTTAAAGCAGTAGACATAGAGATAAAGCAACTGCAAAAGCCAGCACATGCATGTCATCTTGCTACCAAGTACACGCAACAAAAGGTGAATCAACTTAGTGCTAGTAGAGAACTAAACACAGTACAAAGATGAGGAAAATGTGGTTGAATGGGAAATGAATGGGCATGAGAGAGGGAAGGGAATGATTTATGCCCATACCAAGCATTTGGGCTTTAAGCAGGTGACTTGGAGTTTTTTTAGGAAACTGTCATGGCTCAGGAGGTGAAAGCTCAAACACAAGACAGAATGGAATCCTGGTTTTAAAAACCTTGGTCAAGGTTATGTCGAAAAAGATGGCGAGGGACATGACATTTTATACTTCATTTGTTTCTAAATAATTATCAATTAAAGATTTTTCACATAAATTAAAGAATGTATTTAATATATATATATATAATATTATATTACTTTTTTAATAATTTCTTCAACTAATTATTAATTTTATATAAAATTCTAAAAATAGTAAACATTTATTCAATTAATTCTCATATATTTAATAAGGATAAAATAGAAAAAAAATAGTTAAAATAGATTGATAACTTAAAACGTCAATTATTTAAAAATAAAATTAGACTTTTAAAATATCAATTATTTATAATCAAAGGGAGTATTAGAAAATGGCATCCTAGGTAAAACATAAATGGAATGATGAAAGAGTTTGCAAGTTAAAAAAAAAAAAAAAAAAAAAATTAGCACCCATGTGCCGTGGCAAGCACAAAATGAGAAATGAGACATCCCTTAACAGTTTCGTCTCATTTCCCTGAAAAAGGTCAAAGGCCGGTGCTTAAAGTCACCCTGCAATTCCACCGAAATATTTTATCACAATCCACCGAACTCCATCATTACTCCCATGATATCACAGGGCAATGTCCCTGGATAATTCAGCAGAAGCCTTTTTTTTTTTTTGGTGGGGGGGGGGAAATTATCGTACTTGGTCAATAAGCCAAGCCTATTTAAAGGCCTAAAAAAGTGCCGGCACGGGAGTCACTTTTCCATCTCAAAACCCGTACTTTATTCATGTGCATGTCCTAAAAAAACAAAGGGTTATTGGGATTATTCAATTTTAACAAATGACATCCCACATCTGGTGCAACATCAAAATCATCTGAGCAGTCCCTGAAAACACAGCAGTTGTTGATACAGGAGCCTTGAATTGACGAATGTATTACACATTGAAAAAAACAATAATGATAACATTACAAAATCTGAATGAACAATAAGCACGCAGGAGACTACCGCCTCAAATTCGAGCAACATAAGAATTGGCCTGAGTGACATATCTCACCCATCGATATGGATTATATGTATTAGACTTCTTTGCAATCTGCAAGTATTTCACCTGCATCAAGGAACCATAGAAAGCATTGGCTTTGAAGTCACTCAAAGGAGCTATAAGAAAAAACAAAAAGTAAAGCTTGCTCTAAGCATAACTGCTACGTAGAATGTATATTAGCTCAGGACAGGCATACAAAGCATCTCGCAAATCATACAACCAATGCAAGGAAAAAATAGCCTATCCCCCTCTTTTTTTAATACTGCTATTATTATCTACAAGAATTATTTGTGTCGGAAGGCGGGAGAAGGAAGATGAATGGGGATACAGGTTCCAGTAGAGGAGTTTTTAAGCACAACATGCACATACCAAATAATGCTGTGAAATGACAAATAATCAGGCATCCTGGCCTGACCCACATGGAAATTGTACAGCAAACAGGACAAGTGGAAATGGGACAAAGTGGCAGCAGTTACAGGTTTAATATAATTTAAGTGGCCAGATAGAGTAGCTGCACAAACATTTGTGTGTCTTGGCACAACTGGTAAATACTATACAATAGGAAAATTTTCTCCTTTAATAACCAAAAGGTTAAAGATTTGAGTACTTATTTTACTGAAAATATTAGCAGTGTGTTGCTAGCAAAATTAACAGCTTACCTGCAGCCTAGAAGCATTGTACATTGGTATTGTAAATGTCATGCTGACTGGTCCTGCCTCCTTTGTAATATTCCCTGCGCCAAGTAACAAAGGTTTTGTCAAATACCATCTGAAGTGAAGGCATCATAAATTGAAGCATGGCTTCATGGCAAATTGTTGATGCTCTCATACCATGTGATTCTTGTGAAAATGTCAGCTTTGCACGTAATGTATGTTCAGATCCACCAACAATCTGTTGTGCATTGGAGGTTCAAGTTAAATATTATTCAAAAGTTGCATAACTCAATTAAGGAGGAGGATTTTATGAAAATCAAAGGTAAACTAAGAAATTGTTGCCTTCTTTAATCCCCACTCAAGTCTCTTATTTGTTTCCTTGAAATCTGCTGTTTGCCCAACTACTCCAGGTTCTAACTCAAACGTAGCTCTGTGTAAGAGTAGCAGAAAATTTAATCAGAAAACATATATGTGTAAAAGAGACAAAATGTTCTGCAGAGCCCGTATAATCTGTCAGTTGATTCTCCTGAAAGTGATATAAAAAGAGAAACACTTCCCAAATCTGTTAACATGCTCAATGCAGATTGACAATTTACCATGCTCAATGCAGATTGACAATTTACCATGCTCAATGCAGATTGACAATCATCCAGCTCTGTTTGTTTTCATAAGCTTTAAACTGCAAAGGCTACTAAAACGTCCACCAATCTCCCTATTTATCCTCACTAAGGTACAAACTGGTACTTGTCTTTAACAAAATGCACTAACAACTCCATCCTTTACAAACAATACAATGCAAACAGAAGTCAGCTCTCCCTCCGCAAATCTTCTTCAAAGTGGTTTTTCTCTATCATCAACCACCATTCACATACCAGACAACTCGAACAAAATTGTCCAGAATTTATATTTTAGCAGGATATAATTTCACTAGTTTGCTAACAGTCATGAACTGAAAAGCAGCCCGTAGATATAATTAGGAAACATGAACCACAATCTGACACAATTTGACTTTATATAAAAATGTGATTTATTGATACAAGATACTCTCAAAGAACCGTCTGTGTACCTTAAGAAACGAGAGTATATGCATACCTAGTAGTATATTTTGGCAATGGCATCTGAACATTGATAGTGTTAGCAGTGATGCTTGAGGGAAAATCAGCTGATATTTTAAGAATCACCTCAGCCTATAAGCACCAGAAAACATAGAATTGAAGCATGGTTATAAAAGATATATTATAATAGTGATCAGAAAAAGAACTTCTAGCTGTTTCTAAGACAAATACTCGGTACGTCTCTTTGAACTTTATGATTTTTGACTCCCATGCACTAACTAAAGTAATACTACCACAAAAGAAATACTATGCTGAGCATCATGTCTCATTACAAAAACAGGCATTATAAAAAAAGAACCTATATCTGCGCTGTTATTTTAGTTATTCAGATGATAGATGTCACCTTAAGGGTGCCTGCTTCCTCAATCAATGTATTAATGCGGAAAGGAGGTCTGAATTCCTGGGTCATACGATAGTTCATGACAGGAAACTCCCCATCTGGAGGTACCTGACAACATAAAAAGTGCCTAGATAAGAAATGAAAGACAATAGCCCTCCAAAATAACACATCAAACTTTCACTATTTTGTTTCACTCACCAGCGTCAAAGTTCTATCCAGGTCAAAATTATCAAGACGTACAGATTCATGGAAATTACAATCATCAAGTATTACAACTCCTGATCCAGATGAACTCCTATAATCTGTTACAGCAAGCAGCACCATTGAGATAGAGCAACAATTTTAGTTGATAATCATAAGAAAAAATTTGGTGCACAAAAACAGAGAGAGAACGAAAACATGAAAATAACCTTTTTGTACTAAATTCGGATAAATGTCATCCATTAGTTCCCAAAACTGATAATAAAACATCATGCATCCACTTATTAAGCGAGAAAGTTTTAATACACAAGTAAACGCAATTTCCAAATCCAAAAAACCATTATGTTTATTGCTGATTCCTGACCAGGTATGTATTGGGTGAAAAATCATGCAACAATTAGTATAGCCCAATAGCCACTTATCCATAAACTTACCATACATCGATCTCCCACTACCTCTTCCTATGCCCAGGTCTTCGTTAAGGGCTAATCGAATTTCTGGATTTCCAGTTAGATAACTCTTCATTTGGATGGTGCCATCAATTTCAGATGTCAGTATATAGCCCTGTTTGTATCAAGTTAAACGCTTAAAATTTACCAAACAAGACAATTTTTATGAACCATCGAACTGATTCACTTATCATACATGAGAATAAACATGGTTTTCAGTATAGCTAAGTGAATTGCATCACACATGAGATCCAGAAAATATCTAGTTAACAAGCAATCCAATGAATAAATTCAACCACATTGCTGCAGGAATTAACAAGAAGATTGGGCAATTGAATAAGGTTGTCAATAATGTACAGCCATTTTCCACCTGTCTGGGACGATGTTATTAATACCCATGTGGTTCTTTTGCTCAAGTCACTGCTGGTTCTAGTGACAACTGAGTGTTATTTACCAAGGCTGCATTTGACACTAAATGAAATGTCACCTGATGTTTTGCAAATGAATAAAGAAATACTTACACTGGAGCTGAATGTCACACTGATTTTCTCAATTATATCAACAAATATTTCCTCCCTCTTTCTACCACCAGGCTCATTTGCCACAACAGATTTTGTTACAGCTGTGCCTGGCATCCTTTTGGCCCCTTGCTGCATCAATACAAAATCTAACCATCAATTGCATGATAAATCCTATCAACAATCAATTTAAGGCACTATCCGAGTATCATTCACTTTTAAGTGTGATAAAACAGATGACATTATACCATAAAAATGGCAGCAGGGTTCATAGGTTGCAAACGGCCAACATCGACTACAATTGGCTCATTAAATACATATGACTTCAACATTTCGGTGGATGTTGTTTGTACGTAACCAAAATCCTGAAACATTAACAACATAATTGTAAGTCTCACAGAAATCATTCCAAACAGTAATGCTTCAGCTCAGTAACAAATCAGAATTTAGTGTAAAGAGCATACGTACATCAAAAAAGGGCAATAAGCAAGTGCCACCTTATGCCTAAATGCATCAAAAGTACACCATGATTCTAGAGCCACATAAACTCCTTCGTGAGGCATTTTCAATTTTTAGAATGGTATATGATAAGAGAATGTAAATTTCACCTAAGGACAGCTAAAAGGGAGAGACAGCGTTCTTCAACTTCCAGAGTACACTTTTGCAAAAATTATCTTTTAAAATTTTACCATTTGCCTTTTTTCACCTGTTTTTGGCTAATACAAGATTTGCACTACTTGCCAAATTCAGATTTTAAAAAAACTGCAATGAAAAGAATTTAAAGAAAAAAATCAGTACTAATAAAAGAAGCAGCTCCAAAAACAATCCAAACTGGCCCTATGCGTTGAAAGAAAACTGGATGATTTCCAAGGTCAACAGCAAGGATAAAGAGCTCAACTAGAGGGGAAAAGAGAAATGAAAATGTACTTATACACATTTGGGTTAGGTAACCTTTGATCTAACAGCAGTACCAAATGGGACAGGTTGAGAGAGAGGGAGAGATAGCAAACCTTCACGTATGATCCAGAAACATGACACCAGAAAGGAAAGGAAACATGATAAGAAACTTACTATAACTTCATCAAGCAACTCATACACAAGCACAAAGTTTTTCCGCAAAGAATCTTCATTGAGAATCCCCAGGTAATCTTTGATCACACGAGCGATCCTTTGTAAGAGTTCCAACACTAGAGAAGGTGACACATTAACTCTTGTGGTTGCAACAAATAATAATCCGACAACCTTTACGTGAAAGTAGTTCACCCCATCGACATTCTAATTGATGCAAAAAAGAAAAAGACATTAACATACTGCTCTAGATAAAAATATTGGTTATTAGTGAATTGAAAAAAAAATGTAATACAACATTATGTAAAAGCAAAAGTTTGATAAAAAAACAGACAATAACACATCATATAGAAATACTATCACATTCAAATGACAGCCTGTAGAAGAAGACAGTGCAATACTAGAAGCAATGGCATAGCTTCCATAACACTCAAAAAAAAAAAAAGGAAAAGCTATCCAAGCAATGTTCTTAAATTGTCTAATTGATAGTGTCCTGAATTTCTTTACCTATTACACTCTTTTGAAAAGAAAGGAGGAAGCCTTGAGAAATATTTCATGCAATGGTGCAGAACTTGATTAGATCTAAGGAGACTCCAACAAACTGCAATTGTTGACATAATCCTCCCAAATAATTTTTAAAAAAAAAAAAAGCTGTTGGCACCCAACAAGTTTGGAACAAAAGTAAAAACAGAATAAAAATTTACTAATATGCATGTTCTACTTAGCACAATAGCAATCCTCCTCACACCAGCGTTTCAGAAGTATGCACTACTCTCCGGAAGGTAGATCCTATAAATTAAAATAATACCTCAAAATGCTGACCCTATCATATGCCATCTTTAATTCCTCTTGAGTATAACTTTACCATTGATTGGCCAGGAAAATGCTGCTGTGTACCATTTTCATTTATAGTACAAATGTCCTCCTGATTGATAAATCCCATGATTTTAAAATCATAGCAACACATTTTCATCAGGTTGCTAGTAGAAAATGCATAGGATAGGTTCATCTGCAGCAACCTTGCAACACTTTAGTATCTTTTGAGTTTGGTTTGGTTGTAAAAACAACTATGCTATCCTTTTGAAATGATCATTATGTTCTTTTAACAAATTCTTGATAGAGGAATATAAGTGTTCAATGTTTCTCTTTGAGTTTGGACCTTGGAGTGTTCCCTATGGTACACATGACAAAAAAGAAGATGTTGTGTGGTAAAACATAAAATAAGGATGTCCCAATACCAAAAATTAATGAGTCCAGAAAAAATCTCAGATATATAAGGGTATGTTCTACTTCTGATCTTTAACAAGTGGGGGCCTACATGAAGCCATTAGAATATTCTTTTAATGATACCTAACCTATCTTCTGCTAGCATCAAAAAATACTTAGTTCATACACCGATAGTCGAATACAAGATCAACCATAATTCAAGAAGATGAGTGAAAAATACTGATGCTATCTCAATAAAATTGAAAATATCAAGACAACTTGACACATTCCCACATCCAAGTAAACATGAGATTCAACAAGCCCTTGTCTGAAAATGAATCATGCATCTTTCAGAATTCCTTGTTTCCTAAGCTGAAAGAACTGAATTCTCACTGCCATAACCTTTCCAAACATGAAAAATTGACAAAATAGATTTCAAACGACTTATAACTATTGCATTTTAAAACTTCCTAAACAATCAACAAAATCACAATATGGAATCGAAATGAAAAATTACGCAGCCAGACTAACATTGTTCCATAAAAAAAAAAACATAATAATAATAATACCTACAAAGACAGGAGGTGCTTCTTCTTGTCCGTCATCCTTCCAGAACTTCACTTTCCTGAAAAATATCTCAGCACTTCCTTTCGGTACTTCACCACGATCTGCAACCAAAAACACGCATTCAACAAAAATAAAATCTAATTCTATTCGAAAACTGATTAAACCCTAACCGATTAACCTCAGCAATAAATTCTAAGCTCGTGGATCGGGAGGCATCGAAATTAACAACCACAGATAGTGTGAATTGTAGGTAAGCTTAATCATCAAAATTTGTTTGCACAACAGTGATAGATCCATTTCATATGAAATGGAAACTGATCTGCTGTGAGAGACACAACTTACAGTCGCGAAAAACAATATTGTCGCCTCGCTGAGAGAGAACGAAGAATTGTGAGATCATGATTTTGCAGCTGCTGCTTCTTCTCCTTCTGACTGTTGCTGGCAATGTTGTTTCTGCTTCGGTTTCTTCTTCTCCGTATTTGAATCTGCTTCTCAGTTAACCACGGTCGGGGATGTGGTGTTGTTAGCTTCTAGATGTAGCCCAATAGATGTTTGTACTTTTATTTCTCTGCAAGTTTTTTTTTTCTCTAATTTCATTTTTACCCCTCCAAATATTTATTTTATTATAGTTCAATTTTTTTTTATAATGATCTTTAGTTTCCGATTGAGTTGAATGCAACCATTAAAAGAGTAAAATTTTTCGGAACATCTATTTCTTTATATACAATATATTAAAATAAGTTTCTTTTATTTTTGAAAAATATTTTTCAAAGAAAATATTTTTAAATTTTTAACTGTAATACTAGAAAATAATTAAAAAATATCATTTTTTTAACATCAACACTTTTTATTATTTAAATTATTTTTTTGTAATGGATATAATGTATATTTTTTATAAATTATCTCTTTATAACGGACTCGATGTATTAATACAAAATTTATATAATAATTAATTATATAAAAGAATGAAAGGAAAAGATAATGGAATGAGAAGAAAAAATAAAAATGAGAAAAGAAGAAGAAAAGATAAAAAAATAAGGAGAAAATAAAAAGAAAAAAGGAAAAGAAAAAAAAAGAAAGAGTAAAAAATGAGAAGAAAAAAAAAAAAAGGAAAATAAGAAAAAAAT
>CATIWM010651958.1:0-12752 GCA_949671775.1 Mallotus repandus
ATATATTCAAATTATATATTCAAAACATCAATAAAAACAAATAAATAATTGACAAAAAATATTTAAAATTATTGTATCAGAAATGTAAAATAAATGAAAAATATTCTAAATTATTATATCGAAAACGTAAAATTAACGAAAAGTATTCTAAATTGACAAAAATATATATATACAATGACGTATGATGCTGCAAGTGTATATGCATGTGTTTGTGTGTATATATATATATATCATAATTTTATTAATATTAAATTTGAATATTTATAATATAACTAGATATTATTATTATTATTATTATTATTTGCATATATAAAACATAATATCAGAAACCAAACAAAAACCAAAAAGCAATAAAAAATAAATCACGCATAAAAAACTAAAAAAATACCACAATCTCTTACACTTTTATTCAGCTTATTATATTTTTCATTATCTTTTATTAAATATATTATTATTATTATCTATGTATATAAAACAACATCATAAACCAAACATAAACCAAAAAGCTACAGAAATATATCAGCGTGTGTGCACTCTCTTTATTTAGCTCTAGCCTTTGCTCCTAGGCTCCAGCCTTGTCAAAATGGGAGGTAGAGACCCCTATTTATAGGGAAATGTGCCAAAAAATGTGTGAAAAATAGGGAAAATGCGCGTGATCACGCCTTTGGTGTGCGTGATCACAAGCTTGGGGCCAATGATCACGCGCATTTGCACGTGATTACAGACTTAGGCCCGTGATCAGGGACTTGGGCACGTGATCACATGCATTTGTGCATGATCACGGACTTGGGCGAGTGATCACGCGCTCTGGCGCGTGATCACGTGCTCTTGCACGCGACATGTGGCCATCCTGGGCTCCGATCGTGCTATTTTGGGGGTTTTTTTTAGGATTTTTGAACCTTCTAGATGTGTTTTTGATGTACGTTTTGTCAAAATCGGCTTCCATTTTCATGCGTGAGAAAAATGTGTTCGGGCGTGATGACGCGCTGCAAATTTGCTCATACGCTACTTCTCGGGGTTATGCGCACTATTCTGGGGTCACTTTCGAAAGTTTTAAGTTGACTTTCGACTTTCACAAAGTTGAACTCCGGTCCTATGAGATGAACACCGGTTTGACGAGTTGCACATTTTGAGCGACAGTTGTTCGAAATGAGCTACTAATCATTCAGATGATTCATAATTCGTAAAATCAAGCTACGACTTAATGATTTAACAACCGATTTTGTTTGGTTTGGGCTTTTTAGATTTTTGGCATGGTTCAGAGGCGATACGAATAAACAGACGCTTGTTATATTCAGAGAGATATTTTCATCACTGGACCTTTTTGGGGACAGTAAAAATTTGATGTACGATAATACCTCTGAATGCACATCCCGCATAATCTATTCTGCTTCTTTTTCTGAAACACATATGAGATGTAAAGCCTTATCCCTCTTGTGTAAAACCCCATTGAAAATGAAAAATCTTTTTGCAAGAGATCTTAACAACATTCTGTCTTCTTATTGGCATTTTCTGGAAATTCATCACACTCCATCAGTTTCAATATGTCTAAATACCGCGACTTCGTTTCTTCTTCTACAGCTAGAACTTGGGTACTTTCGAAACACGGAGCTTTGACTTTAATCAAGATTACTGGTCTTACTAGTAAACCTTTTGGATTATCCCAAACATAAGCTAAAGTTGCTAAAGCATCATCAATTTGATTATTTTTTCTTGTTAAGTGGACGAACACCACCTCATCAATGTATTTCTTGATATTCTCAATGTAATCCAAATAAGGCTCGAATTTTTCTTCTCTGACCTCCCACTCTTTATTGATATGTGAGATAGCCAGCTTAGAATCCCCTAACACTTCAACTCTTTTGATTCCCATTGCAATAAGAGCTTTTGAACCATAGATGCAAGCTTCATACTCTGAGACATTATTAGTTACTGAGAAATCCAATCGTTTTGCTTATGGAATCTAATCTCCAGTCGGTGAAACTAGGATAACCCTAATTCCTGCTCCTTTTGTTATTCATTGCACCATCGATATACATTTTCCAACCTTGTACTTCAATCAAGCCAATTTCTTCATCTGGAAAAGAAATGTTAACCTCTTGATCATCTTCAATTGGTTGTTGTGCTAGAAATTTAGCAAAGGCTCTTCCTTTGATTACTTTCTTTGTCAAGTATTCGATATCAAATTCAGAGAGCAAAATCAACCATCTGCCGAGTTTACTAACCAATGAAGGCGTAGCATACAAATATTTCATCAGATCCATCTTTGAAATGACTTATACTTTGTAAGACTGAAAATAGTGCCGAAGTTTCCTTGTTGCCCATACCATTGCCAAACAATGTTTCTCAATGATCTTGTATTTTTCTTCATATGGAAGCAACTTCTTACTCAAGTAATAAATTGCAAATTCTATCCCGCTATCATCTGCTTGAGTTAGCACTGCTCCTAATGTAGATTCTTCAACACATAGATACAAGACAAGTGTATTCCTTGGTTGTGGTGGCATGAGTACTGGAGGATTCAACAAATATTGTTTAACTTTTTCAAATGCAATATGACACTGTTCATTCCAAACTGTGGGCTAATCCTTTCTCAACAGTTTGAATATTGGCTCATATATCGAAGACATCTTAGAGATAAATATGTTAATGTACTAAAGATGACCTAGAAAAGATCTTATTTTTGTTTCTATTTTAGGAGCTGGCATTTCTTGAATTGCCTTGATATTATCTGGATTAATCTCTATGCCTTTTAAACTGACCACATATCCCAACAACTTACATGAAGATACTGCAAAACACACTTTTTTGGGCTAAGTCTCGCATTGAACTTTGTCAACCTCTATATAAACTTTTCTAGATCTCTGCAATGTTCTTCAAAAGTTTCTGATCTAACCACCATATCATCGACATACACTTCCATTTCTTTATGAATCATATCTCTGAAAACCTTTGTCATAGCTCTCTGATATGTTGCATAAGCATTTTTCAATCCAAATGGCATTACTATGTAACAAAAGGTGCCCCATTATGTGATAAAAGCAATTTTAACTTTGACTGTAGCAGGCTATCATTATCTTATTAAATCTTGCCATCCCATCTGCACAGGTGTAATACTTTTTACCAGTCTCAAAGTATATTAGAACATTTATATGAGGTAATGGGAAATCATCTTTCGAAGTTGCCTTGTTCAAATCTCTGTAATCAACACACATTCTAACTCTTCCATCCTTTTTTGGAATAGGGACAATATTGGCTAGTCATTTTGGATAATCAACTTCTTCTAAAAATCCAGCCTCTATCTGCTTATTGACTTATTATTTTATCTTTTGAGCTTATTCAGGTCTTAAACACCTAAATTTTTGCTTTATTGGCCTTATTTTGGGATCAGTTGGAACAACATGCTTTGCCACTTCACGATCTATGCCTGCCATGTCATTATAGCTCCAAGCAAAGATTATTTTCCATTTTTTTTATTATTCTCTCAAGCTCACTTTTTTCTTCAAAAGAAAGACTAATTGCCAATTGGAGTTCTTTAGGTGATTCAATATCACTTATATTAAATGGTTTAGTATGAATAGAATTTAAGTGTGAAATGCTCATGATATGATCAAGTGTATGCACATTATCATTAGAATAAACATCGAATAAGTAAGCAAAATCAAAGGTTATTGCATTAAACTTAGAGAAGAAAGCATCATCAGAAATTACATAGTCAGCATTAAAAACATCCTTTTCTAAACATACTACATGTTTAACATTATTCAAAATAAAGTCGTCAGCACTAATAGTAGTAAGTGGTGTAAGCTTAATCCTAGTGTCCATAGTAGCTATAGTATTTGGAACCGCAGTTTGGCTTTCTTTGAACCTCTTAGATCTTTTTGCCACATCATTAAAGATCTCCCAACCTTTAGTCTTTTCATACTTCTTCATATAAATCCTTTTACCTCTCGGATAAACAAACACTCCATTTTTAGTCTGACTGCTTGCTTTCTGAGCTTGTTAAGGTAAATAACCCAATCCATGAGTATGCATTTGATTCTTGAAATCTAGGAACTGAGCAATTCCTTGCTGATTTTTACCCAAACCTATACCACGTACAAACTTGGATTTCTTCAACATCATAGCTACTTTGGAATCCATATAATCATAAAAAATTACAGCAACTTAAAATCCAGGTAGACCCATATCAAAATAAACCACAGAACAACCATCTTCAGATTTAGCCTCAATAGTGATCACACCTCCTTCACAAGGGAATTTGATTTTCTGGTGGAGAGTCGAAGGAACTCCTCCCAAAGGATGGAACTAAGGTCATCCCAAAAGTAACCCATATGTGATTGGGATATCAGGTACAATAAATTCAACCATAGTCTCAATTGGCCCAGTCTTCATAATTGTCTTAAAAGTACCTTCCACAACTCTTTTGGACTCGTCATAGGCTTTGATCACTATATCAGACTTTGTAAGATCTTCCTTTGTCATATTCAGCTTTTCTAGAACTTTGAAATGACAAACATTAATTGCTGATCCATCATCAACCATAACACATAGGACCACAAAACCTTTCACTTCAGCTTGGATGTACAAAGCTCTGTTATGTTTCCTTCCTAAATTTGTCAGGTCTTTCTCAGAAAAAGAAATCTTCGTACTGTCTTTGAATCCTACTAGCATTACTAACTTTCAGGAGTATATTTTGTAGAAATTAGCAAGTTCTCAAGAGCTTCATACATAGCATCCATATGCTTCTTTGATGCAACCAGTAAATCCCATACACTAGCATTAGTTTTCATCTGCTTCAATTTCTTCAAAACAGTATCATCTTCTTCATCTTCAGACACTTTTTATTTTCCTTTATCTGGTATTGATAACCCATCCTTTTATGCTATTAGAGTATTTGGATAGTACTTCCTGCTTCGAGTGACATGACTCACATCCATCTTATCATCGCTTGATAATTCCCATAAGTGAGCAAAGTCCAACTACAAATTATCTTCATTAGTGGAATCTTCTACTACCATCAGTTCCCAGAAGTTTGGAGGTATATTACTCAAATTTTCTCCAACCCAAAAAATATGATCAACCACATAATTAACATAGCAGTTCATGTCATCACTATCACCAAATTCTTCACCCATCCACCTGGAATGATTGAGTCAAACGGAATATCTGCAGATGCTAGTTTATAGTACTTTACTAAATAATCAAGCTTTCTTCTCAGTTCTCCCAGGGTATCCCAAACTTGTTGATAACTTGGTTGTTCTAGAAAAACCCAATCTGGTGGCACTATTTCTTCAAATTGAACTTGGATGACTAGTGGATTATAAGCAATAACATAATCAAATTCAGGACTTGGCTGATCAAGATTCTGATAATCGTCCTCCTCCCTAGCCCTTTTTCTGCTATTGACCAACTTAAAACACTTCATCAGAAACTCTTCATTGATACACTCTTCTTTTATCATCATTATTTTCTTCACCTCTTGTGCCGACTTAGTATGTTCTGGATTCAAAATCTTGACTTGGTCAATGAGTTCTTGAATTGCATGTTTAAATCTAAAAAAATTATCAGTGTTATGTCCCACTTGCTGATGGTACTTGCAGAATTCTTTTGGGTTGTGGTTAGGTGAAAGAGTATTTGGTAACGACCTTGGTTCCATTGGCTTCATAACCCCACTCTTGCACAATCTTTCAAATGCTTTAGATAATGGCACATGAAATTTGGAAAACTGTCTTAGCTTTATATTTGCTAACATAGGAGAAGATGTAGCAACAACTGCTTTTGGAGCATATTTAAACTGAGTTCCCTTCTTCTGAACTTGTGTAGGTTTTCTAAATCTAGCAATTCTCCCAGCTTGAACCCCAGCATAATACAAATCTGTAAATGATCTCATACTCATAACCCCAATTTCTTGTCTGATAGAGTATTAAGAATTTTCCCATGCAATTATGACTTGATCAATCTCATCTGGTCTATTTCTCATACAAGCAGCTTTTTCTCTAAACCTTGTGATGTAATCAACAAAGGATTCATTCGACCATTAAGTCAAACTCCTTAGATATAATAAAAAACTTCAATCTGAGTGTTATAGGAATATTTTTTAAGAAACTAGTTCACAACTTCCTTCCAATTCTCTTTTATAGTGTTATAAAGCCAAAGGTACCATGTATGTGCTGAACCTTGTAAAGAAAATGAGAAAAAACCCCATTTCTAATCATCTGTCAATCCTAAAATAGTGGACATCATGGCTTTATAGTGCTGAAGATGCAACTTCGGATCACTAATGCCAGAAAAACTTAGTCACTTCGGGCATCTTGAATTTAGGTAGGAGATTAAGATTCCTAAATGCACACAACTCATCAATGTCAAAACCCGTGGAAGCCTGCTTCACTTGAGTTTGCAACCTTTGAAGGTGTTTAGTAATTTGAGCATACTCTTCCATCATTACTTTCTTTTCCTCAGTAACTGGATTAGCTACAATTGGTGATTTTCCTTTAGATTGTGTCTTCCAAGCCTCATAAGCCTTAATCTGATCTTCAGTCAGAGGTGGATTGTCAACCACAACAACCTCTTCTTCAGTGACTTCTCCTTGATGTGGAGGAGGTGATAATGCCCGATAAGAAGGTATTTCAATTTCCTTAGCAGCTTACAATAGCTGACCTAGATTATTCTAAATATACTCATTCACCCTTTCATTAATAAACTTGTCAACTTCTTTCATTCTAACAGGTTGTGAAGAACCTTCCATAACAAACTTCACTAATCGACCTTTTTCCCTCCTCTAACCAAACTGTGGTGTTGAGACACTTCAGGGATTACCTATGATGACTGTACATGTATCTATGCATTGTGATGATGCATGAATGCAGATGTGTATGTAATGCACAAAGTCATAAATAAAACATACAAGAGCAAATAGAGTCCTTTCCAACCTTATCTCTCCCTCATAGGTGGTCGTTCAATTTTTTTCCTAAGTGGGGCTTACCAGAACATCATCGAGGGTTGAACCAGCTCGTGACTCTCAAAAATGAAAAACAAACAAACAAAGATGATTTATGTTTACATGCATGGTTTGATTTTGGCAAAGTTTCATGGTACTTGAATATATTAATCCAAGTAATCCTCTGGAGTGGAGTTGTGATATTGGAATAATTGTATTTAGCTATCTGGACATAATAAGCTCAGGATTTTAATCCTTATATATATATCTAAATAAATCATATATATAAACCACAGATTAGCTTATCATGTACATTAGATTGTATCATAATAAGTTCCAAATTAGTTTTTTTGGGTATATAGGGGCTACAATTATTGCTCCATAGGATTAATCAGGTTAAGATATTAGAGGACCAATGGTAATATGTATAGATTATACTCTGATGATCAGATTCAAGTTAATGAAAACATGGGATATCAGAATCACCTTACTGATGTAGTGTCCCCACAACTAGGGTTAGGTTATTAAGATATCTCAAGTCTATACTGTTCATATAAGACATACCTACTCGAACCTTGAGGTTTAGCATATTAGTTAAGCTGTTACAACCATAAGAGTCATAATGTTTGAGACATATGACCTAAATGGTGTAAACTATTTTGGGTCATAAGAAACAAACAGTATGTAACAAATGTGTCATGATAGATTGACTTGGTTTGCATGGACCTTTTAGGTTCATATGGGTATATAAAGTTTAAATAGAATAACTTGATTCTTAGTCAGCACAGTATAAGATATACATGTCATCGAGGACTCATTTTGAATCAAAGCATAACATATAGACATAAATCAGCAAACACATGCAAGATAGGGTATAATCCTAGTGGATATTTCTAGGGCCACTATATGGGTGAGTTAGGGTAAAAGGCCAAGGGTTCCTTTAGCGAGATGCCCTCCATTATGGACTTGAGTTACAGGCCAAGGTCAGAGGGGCTCGACATCTTTTACAAACTCGAGAGAAAACTACCCCCTTTTAGGACTTGGGTTATAAACTAGGGTCAGATAAGTCCGGTAGTATCTCTTTAACTGAGTTAAGGCTAAAGGTGACAATGTCAAAATAATTAACCCATTAATCGAGTGGAGTTATGGTAGATCATAATTTGACACCATCGGGTTTATTAAGCTTGTGCACGTGTGATAAGTGTCGTGATGCAAGTTGGTTTATAACAATATATATAATTTGAAGCAAAGTACAAACTTCGGGATCAAGATCTCCATCCCCAGTGGAGTCGCCATTGTTAACGCCCAGCGGGACCGACTCGGCACTCTTTAAATCACTGACCCTTTTTCCTTATTACAGGAAAATAGAGGGTAGTGAGGGAAGTGCCGAAAGAGCTTAGGGATGGTATAAATGCACTTATAACCCTTCACTCAAGCAGGAGAAAAAGGGAGTTGCCACTTGGTATCACCCGAGAAATTATCCGTTTTAGGGACTTAAACAAACTCGGATCCCTTGCTTGGAACCGCATTCGCCCATTAGATAAAGCATTGGGTTCAAATTTTGATGTCAGTAGGATTAGGATCTTTTGTTCGAGGAATCTCCATACTGCTCGGATGCTGAGCATTGTCAGCCTTACTTTATGTACAGTGCTTCCAAGGATTATGTACTATTATACATCATCTTCTACATGCAAACGCAGACAATATATACACACAACCACAAAAGATATTGGTAAAATGATGCATGAATATTGCAATATGTTATAATGATAGAATGATACTAAATTAATGTACATATTATAGCACACATCTATCAAACACAACATATGAACATGGCTTAGAATTATAAACATGAAAATTAAGAAAGCATATAAACATGGTAAATCTACATGCCATGATAATATCATATAAGCATGGCATAATATATGATAAACATGCAAGCAAATCAATAAAATGCAAATAAAGCAATAAAAAGAAAAACAATTAACCCATGCCATGGCAATTATGGCAAATTTATATTATGGATATGTATATGCATGCTAAATAAGAAATATGAAAAATAAATATAAGCAATAAAAAGAAATAAATTAAAGTGAACTAAAGAGAAGAAAGATGAGAATGGCTAACTTGTTTCTCGAACATCTTCTCTATGATTGCTCCATATTCTGAGTTTTGGGGCAATAAAAATATTTTATTTGAAAAATGAAAGAAAATAACTCTATAAATCAAAATATTGTAATAAAATGCTTTAAAAATGTATTTGGCTTCTAAAGGAATAAAAATGGATATTTTTGAGAATTTTAAATAGAAAAATAGCTTAAAAAGCCAAAATAAATAAAAGATATTTGAAAATGAGCTTAAAATAAAAAAGATTTTTGGAAAAACATTTAAAACTACTATTTGATTAATTACATGAACTATTAATTCACAACATCAGTTTCCATCAAGTTAGGCCTCAAAATGTGAATCTTGTACCTTGGATGGACATTCTCACATTATGAATTATTGCTCACATAATTAAATTATCATATTTAGAAAAACTAATGAAAAGGGGGAATTGTGATCCATATCTTGCATTTGAATGCTGTTTGTGATTGACAAAGAAACACACCAAAAACATGAATAAAAATATAAAATATGTCATTACTTAAAAAGAAAGCCAAAATTAAACTTACCATGAAAAATGATAATTTTTTATTATTGAAAATGCAAAATTCCACATTTAAGTAAAAATAAGCTTCAATTTATTTATTGAAAAAGAAATATAGAAACAAGTGCAAAAGATACCATTTTATTAATAATAAAAGATTAATTACCCATTAAAAGAGCAAAAACAACTTTTGGTATAGTTGTGGTTGATTTCTGATTGATTTTTGGTTGCTGGCAGCAAATAGAATACAATTTAAATATAAAAATAAATAGAAAACTTGATGAAATTGACAAGATAAAGCATAAATAATACCAAAAAGGACATGTAATAATGAAATTTCAAATTAAAACAAATAAATAAAGGAATAGAAGTAGAGATTGCAAATAAAATACAAAAATACACATAAATAAGGCATAAAAATAAAGAAAAACGAGAGTTAAGTGTAGAGATTGAGATAATAATTGGTAATATAACAACACACATCATAAATTGATAATTAAAATAATAGATGGAAATAAAAGTTAGAAATAAGTTAGCAGAAGTTAGTAAAGTTAGTAGCTTGAGATTGAGATATTGAGATAGATAACAAAAGGTATATATAATGCAATAAATGATGCCAATGCAATGCATGCTCACACAAGCATTAAATAAATCCAGGGTATATGCAAAGTATGATGCATGAAGCAAATTCAGGAAGCATGCAAGTATGCAAGTAAAGAAAGTCGGGTAGCATGCAAGCATGCATCTAGAGGATCTAAAAATGAACACACATATGGTAGTGATATGCATCATGCAAGTGATATGCATAAAGGTACATGAATGCATGAGAGTGCAATAATGCAAAAGAAATTGAGTGAGAAGTAGAGAATAGTAGTATAGTATATATAAAAGTAAAGGAAAGGTTAGTAGAGATAAGTAAGCATTATTAAATGCAAAACAAACATAAAAATGACAAGGAACAAGACTTATATTTGGTTAGAAACATTAAGATCAAAATAACATTTTAAATGCTATACTTTAACATATAAACTCCATATAAACACAAAATGAACCCAATTGAAGCATGGAATGCAAAAATAAAGATTCACTTGACACTATAATTGAAATAAAAACACACTAATGAAGTACTTGTGTTCAAGATAATGTCTACAAACACCCTGAACACAAGCTATACATACAAATGCTCATAAATCAACACAAAGCTTCAAAAAATTCACAAATAATGGTCTAAAATGAAAAAAATAATGAAATGGCCCATAAACGATAAAAATCCTAAATTAAAACACAAAATATGCATATTCAAATCTCAATAATATCACAACAACAATTAAGGTCAAATTGAGCACAATCAAGTAACAAACATGCATGAGACACACTAAACAAAACTTTAATCAAGGATACACACCAAAATAAACCATAAATCATAAATATAATCACCAAAATATTTAATTTAAAGTCACATAAACATCAACAAACACAATCACAATCATCAAAGCAAAGCAAGGTTGAGGATCACACTTAAAAGCACTTAAAGAAGAGTTTTGAGAAATGAAAGGAAAATAATTGTAAAATCATTTTAAAATAGAAAAATAGGTTAAAATACTCAATTTTCATCATCCTAGGATCTTAGGGGAGGGTTAAAATTGAGTTCAAGTAAGTATATATCCCCTAAAAACCATCATCGAAATCATTTGGAGTGCAGCAGAGTGGAAGACCGAACTTGGGGCCCGAACAACTGGTTTGGGCACCTGGATATCCGGTTTTGGTGGCTCCAACAACCACTCTAGAAAGGAAAATAGCCAATTTTAGGCTATGAATAGCCGGTCTGGTTGTTCATGGACCAAAATCGGTTGTTCATGTCTGAATAACACAATTTTGCACTCTTTTACCTTGCAAACTTGATTTCAATGCCCCAAACCCCAAAAATAAGATAAGAATAGAAGAGAGTAGTGTTTCAAAAAGTGTTTAGCCTCAGAATTTGGGCAAGAAATGACCAAGAAACACCAATTGATTGTAAAGAATTGAAGTTGAACAAAAGGGGAAAAAGGTGTTTAAAGGTGGGTTTAGGTTTGGATTTGGATTTGATTCTGATTTGTGTGGAATTGATTTGTAGGAGTTAGGTTTTGGATTTTGGTTTTTTTGAGAGTGATTTGAGAAGAAAATAGAGAGAAATTAGGTTTAGAGAAATTTTGGCATAATTTCCCCTTGTTTTCCCAAATTTTCCCTAATTTCTAAAGCTTTTTAGAGAGAGATCTTTCTTGATTTTTGTGCTAGAATTTTCTCCATTTTAGGAGAGAAAAAGCCCTCTCCCTCAAAAAGTCCCCCTCCAAAAGTCTTTTTTTTTAAAAAGCTTCCTCAAAGCTTCTATTTATAGGCAACTCAAGGTAGTGACATTTATTGTAATTTCCCTTGAATATTCAAGGTTATTATGTAATAGTATATACTCTCTCTTATGTGGTGACACTTGTCCTAGAATATTCCAAATTTGGAATATTCTAAGCTTGGAAAGCACTTTTTTGACAAGTGTCCTTTTTGGATAAGGACAAGGAGAGGTAGACAATTGTGGGATCTGGTCTGACTACTGGAGGTCAAAATTTGACTTTTTGTCAAATGGTACCCACTGTCACACTAGAGTTTTAGAAGACAGTTTTAGACTGAAATTCAATTCTGATGACTGTGTTTGACTACCGAAAAGTTCCATTGACCAAAGTTTGACTTTTACTCTTAGGGCTTCCGAAGGTTAAACTAAAGCTTTAGGAATCAAAACCAAACTGAAAACTACAGAACACAGATTGTAAACAGGCCTTACATAGGACTGTACTTATTGGTTTAGAAGATATGACTCGGGTGAACTTCTCTCTGATTATTCTTCTCAAACCTCTTTCTCAATATCAAAATAGTTAGGTGATGAGTGTGAAAAATGCATTGTTTTAAGCACTCAAAGCATTAGGTTTAGGCGTAAATTCAGTTACATTTATTTTACTTCTATTTAGTTTTTCTTCAATTAGGCACTTTTTGCAGGATTTGCATGTTTATTTGTTTTTAGTATTATTTCATTTATTTTTAATTAATTTTTATGCATTTAGGAAATAAAGGACAATGGAGAAAGTTGCATGGGAGTCAAGAATGTCCAGAATGGTGCAAGAAGATGTAGTGCTGAAA
>CATIWM010651995.1:0-12231 GCA_949671775.1 Mallotus repandus
ATATATATATATATATATATATATATATATATATATATTTGGATTTTACATGATAGATAGATTAAAAAAAGAAGAGATAGAATGTGGAGGAAAAATAGAAGGAAGTGAAGAATTAGGAATGACAAAAAGAGATGGAATGAGGAGAACAGGTAGAAAATATAAACAATGACATCTTTAGTTTCTCAGCTTTGTAAAAGGTGATGAAAAGAAAAATATAAGGATATCTGCCAAACTTGGGTATGATTCTCATGTTTTGGTGTCAATTCTAGTCTTTTTCTTAGTTCTACTTTACTCTGCTACTGTTGACAATGGAGATTTCAGCTGCTGAAATTTTCTTTTTTCTGCAAAATTACCTGTAGAACAGTTTATTCATAGCTGTCCTATGTTACAAACATCCCTCTAGTGAATTTTTTTCTTCCTCTTTAAATTTTTTTACATTTTGTTTCACCTTGTTTGTGGATTATGATAAAGTTATAGTCTGTACAAATTGGGAATAACCGCTTGAATTTTCCTCTTTCCAATTACTACACAATAAAGAATTTTATCAACAGTAATGGCATGCATAATAACAGTGGTTTTGGTGCATTTATGCACCTCATTCCCTGCACTTTAAGGATTTCTTCTTAACTGCTTTATTAGGATTCTTTCTTCTTCTTCTTCTTTTTTGTTTTTTTTCTGATTACAATTTACCAATACATGTTGTTTACTGCATACTAGTTGTTTTTGGTAATTAAATAAAATATGACACAAATATTTATGGATACCTGCATATTTTATGTTTTCCAGGAGTTCTATAACACGTGATAAATTTGAACAACTGTGTGAAGATTTGTGGGAAAGATCTCTGTCACCTCTCAAAGATGTGCTTAAGTATTCAGGTCTGAAGGCGGATGAATTACATGCGGTAGAGCTTATTGGAGGTGCTACCAGAGTGCCAAAGTTACAGGTGGGTACTACATTTAACACTCTTATCGTACTTTGAAAAAGCTGATTAAACTTCATATCAGCAGTGAACTCGAATTCTTAAATAGGGTTCAAGCAAAGGAATATTCTCATTCATTAAGAATTGTGGGGGAAAACAGAATAATTACTTTCCTTGCGCAGTTTGGTTAGTTTGCTTCCAGTGAGGATTAACAGTTTGCCACTGTTTTTTTATTTCTTCTTTTTTTTCCCATGTATTGCAAATCATTATGTGAGAGTCAAAAATAAATTTTTTATTAATTTTTGAACAGATCTTAAAAGAGAAGAATCTTTATGATAATGGGTAGTGAAATTTGGATGAGATGACTGCTTCCAGATGAAGTGGGAAAGAGTATAGTAGTCTTTTTTTTTTTTTTTTACAATGAGGTATTTGACGAACATTGTTCTGAAACAGCTTTTTTATGTGTTTCAGTTTTGAGTTACCCTCAACACAATCATTCACAACTTATATTATGAATTTTTTTCATGCATTGGAATTTTGTTCTTGACATTATTGTGAGTCATAATTGATTTTTGAAATAATGTACGAAATACTGGGAGGATTATGTATATATCATAGGTAGTTGTTCATTAGTAGGTGATTAGTACAAAGCTGTACTCTATGATGCCCCAAAACTTTCTGTTAGAATATATTTCAAAAAAAAAAAAGAAAAAGAAAAGCTTGTTGAATTATTTGTAAGTTTTTAGTAGTTGATATCTAATTTTTGGTTGTTCTGTTGAAAAATCACAATTTTCCCTTTTGAAGTTTCTTTATGGTTAATGTGTTTCGCATCATATTTCATATGCTAAAAATCTTGTGCTAGGGAGGGAAAGCTTCTGTTTAGGATATATTAGGTATACCGAATCGCCATCTAAAGCCTTGCTGAAATTTTTTTATGGATTCTTCTGAATTATTGCTGATAACTGGATGGTAATCTTCAGTCTTTTGGTAATTATTATTTTGTTTTGCAGGATGAATAATTTTTTCAGGACATTTTCACCATTTAGTGCTCTATTTTTTATATTTTTCCAGTTCATCTGCATGTATGCTTTAAATAATTTTTGGAAAATAAATCTAAATAGTTCCCTCACATGCATAACTTTTAGAAAGCATTCTCTAAGGTTGCTGCTTTCAGTGCACCAAATAAATGTTATCTTTTATATGTTTGTGGTATAAGATTCTTACATGTTCGTATAAAGATGCAACATAATGCTATATGCTTGATGTAATATATTATTTTCAAATGTTCTGATGTCCAGATAGCTCGGCATTGAGGTCATGATTTTAACTTTATAACAGGCCCCTGCAAAATTATTGGTGCTGTGTTATTGATTTCAGAAGTCCATGAGCTATGTCGAGTAATTATCGCCATAGATATAGTGCTATAGTTGCCCATGTGGATACCTTCGGCATGTGCCTTGTGTAAAAAATCCAATTTAGGATAAATTATTATGGCAATTGAGTTATACTATGGCACTCAAGCTGTAGTTGGCAATCTAGCCCTATCATTACTCTGTTGATTTTAGTTACTTCATGAAAGTATCATGTAGACAATTTTGGTTTTCATGATAACAGGCCAAGATCCAGGAATTTCTTGGAAGGAGTGAGCTGGACAAGCATCTGGATGCTGATGAGGCTATAGTTCTGGGTGCAGCACTGCATGCTGCAAATCTGAGTGATGGGATCAAATTGAATCGCAAGCTAGGAATGGTTGATGGTTCTTGCTACGGATTTGTAGTCGAGTTAGATGGGCCTGATCTTGTGAAAGATGAGAGCACTAGGCAGTTGCTTGTTCCAAGGATGAAAAAACTCCCTAGTAAGGTAAATAACATTGTGATAATTTTCCCTTTGGTTTGAAGTAAAATATGGCAGTAAACTCTGTTGTGCTCAAAATAAGAATGTGAATCTGTTGTCTGATGTGATTTATGGTAGGGAAACTGAAGCCATTTTATTGTGTTCACTTTGGAATTTTGCACTGTGTGTTAATTAAATATGGGGATTTGATAATTTACAGATGTTCAGATCCATAGTTCATGACAAAGACTTTGAAGTTTCACTCGCTTATGAAAGTGACGGTCTTTTCCCACCTGGCATTCTCTCTCCTGTGTTTGCAAAATATGCTGTGTCTGGTCTGACAGATGCAAGTGAAAAGTATGTATTCAATTCTCTAAATCGTATTTAGATGACTGCATGCTGCACCTTTTCTAATTCATCACAAATTACTTTTCATGCAAAAAGGATCTGCTGATAAAATTCTTACTTGTGTTGTCTAGATATTCATCTCGCAACTTGTCCTCCCCCATCAAGGCAAATATTCACTTTTCTCTTACTCGAAGTGGAATTCTTTCTCTAGACCGAGCAGATGCTGTTATTGAAATATCAGAATGGGTGGAAGTTCCGAAAAAGAATCTCACTGTAGAGAATACAGCTGCTTCCTCTCCAAACATATCAGTTGAAACTGGGGCTAAAAATACTTCAGAAGAAAGCACTGAAAACTTGCATTCTGATGGGGGAATTGGCAATGCATCCAACTCTAATATTGAAGAACCAAGTGCCATTGAGCTGGGTACGGAAAAGAAGCTGAAAAAGAGGACATTTAAGATTCCACTAAAGGTTTAAATATGGAGACTTTCCCTGCCTTTAACTGCTAGAAAATTCCTGATACTGGTCCTTATGTTTAGCACTGTTTTCTGTGGTAGTGTTGATTTCTGTTTTCTTATTGTTTGTAGATTGTTGATAAGACAGCAGGACCTGGAATGCCACTTTCTGAGGAATCTCTAGTTGAAGCCAAACAAAAATTAGAAGCATTGGACAAAAGGGATGCTGAACGAAGGAGGACAGCTGAGTTGAAAAATAATTTGGAAGCATATATATATTCTACTAAAGAAAAGGTTTGGATTTTTGAGGCAATACAACTTCTTGTCCATCAAAAATATTTGAAAATTATTCACATTTCTGGTCTAGACATAGTTTTGGTTATCATGAATTTATTTGGTGTTTCTATCCCATATTTCCCTATCTATATTTCTTAGAGCATTTCCAAGGTACTAGGCTGGATCATATAGAATTCCTGCCATCAGTTAGAGTGGCTAGACCAAAACCGGGTTCAAAGCATGCGCTGCTGGTGCTTTCTTTCATTTAAAAGAGATTCGCCTTTATATGTTCTAAACTCTTAAGAGTCAACTCATATAAATAAGATTCCAATGAAGTCTTTATTTTTCAAATATAGAGTAGAGAGTTGGTCCGAGACTCTACGTTTAGAGAGCCAAATCCCACTCCTTATCTACCCTCTACATTTAGATTAGCCAAATCCCACTCTTTATCTTACTTTTAATTAATAAAGTGCAAGTTTCTATGCACTCTATTGTTAATTCTGTTCTATTTGTGTTTTCTAATTCTAATTAATATAGTAAAAAGAAAAAAAGAGGAAAAAAAAATAAAATCATTAATGGTTCATAGAAAAGTAGAATAAAAAATTCTACTGAACTTAAATAAAATTTTCTACTCTTTATAGCATTAAAGATACTCTTTAAAATAAAGAGCATCAATGGAGATGCTCTTATATGCTGCTAAGCTTTTGTGTAGTATAGCTTCAAATAATCATACAAAGGTTTTCTTTCCTTTGCCCCCCCCCCCCCCCCAATTTGTATTGTTTAATGATGATTAGCTTTGTATTTCCTTTATTTATTCCTTCACTTTTCTGATTCATTCTTGGTTGCACCAGCTTGAAACAACTGAGTTTGAAAAAATATCTTCAGATGATGAACGCAATTCTTTTAACGAAAAGCTTGATGAGGCAAGCCTATCTCTTCCTTCTGTCTTTCCTTTCTTCTTCTGTTTATTTTATTGTAATTTCTTTTTAGTTTTAAATTTCTTCATTTGTTTGAGTTCGAAAGAGTATTGTCTACAACATCTTTTATGGTTCAGGTCCAAGAATGGCTATATACTGATGGTGAAGATGCCACTGCCACTGAGTTTCAGGGTCGCCTAGATTCATTAAAAGCTATTGGAGATCCTATATTTTTCAGGTATTTACATGATCTCACTTCTTGTTGGGAGTTTTGCAAGGATAAGCCCTTTATGTACCAGTTATTAATGAGTCTTGAGCTAACCGGTTAACATTTTGCTGCAGGTATAATGAGCTTACTGCGAGGCCAGCAGCAATTGAACTTGCTCGAAAGTACCTTGGTGAGCTGGAACAGGTACTTCAAATAGTTCAATTTGAGCAAAGTTTAACAATATTTTTATGCCAAAATGCTTATCTTGTGTAGATGGTAATATGCATGTGGTCATTAATGTGATCATTAGCAGGAAGCTAATATATAATGGAAATACTCCATCATCGTCTTGTATTTTTATGTTTTTGTTAATTTTTTGTCTTCCTCATTATGCTTTTTCAGTTTGAAATTTCAATACTAGATCCTTTTATGCTTGAGAAACGGTTGCTGTCCATGTTGCGGACTTGTTTTCTCTTGGAATAAAGAATTAAGTAATGGATTTAAAAGAAATAAACAATTAATAGCTGTTATCAAAAGATTAAAGAGATTTATCGCTATGAATACTAGTAAAATTGAACAGCATAAATAAACAGGACAGATAACTAACACAATAGTATGATATTTGCCTATATTAGTTAGATTCAATATTTGAAATCAGGAATGGCAATTGACAAAACTAAACAATGCCTCTCTTGAGTGTAAGTAGTCAATGTGCATGGTAAGCACAAAATTAGCAAAAACAAAGTCTCCTTGCATAATATGGATTTCAAATATTCATGATCTTCTATACGAGCTCAAACCAGATTCTTATGGTTCACAATATGCAATTTTGTAGTTCTTAATATTAAAGGCAACTAAAACAACCACGTTTCTTCCAAAATAGTGATGGGAGTCTTGGGCGATTGAATTTCTTAAAGCAGTGATTGAAAATGTGATCACTTATCAATTTTCTAGGGGCTCATATACTCTGAAGAAGTTCAAACTATCAGTGCTTAAATTTGGGAAACTGCTTATTGATGCATTTATTTGATCGACAATCAATTTTTGAAGTGTTGTAATTGTGAGATAGGAGTGGGAGAGGGTAATTCTCTGAAGGGTGAAATTTTGATGAATATGCATATTAAATCATAAGAACAGTTGTCATTGATTTCAGTTGTAAGAAATGTTATCTTGTGTTTGTATCTTTATGTTGTAAGAATAATTTCATTACTGGTGGATTTTCTTGCCTTGTCTTCATTTTATTGGTAATTATCCGTTTCTTTAAAAGCTGTATGAAGTGGTCTACACTAGTCTGTGATAATATGCCTTTGTGCTAACAGTTGCATATGGTTACTTGAACTCATGGATGTCCGTTAGTGTCAGTTAATCTTATTATTTAATGATTTTAAAATGATGTTCGAATCATTTTTCCATTCCACCCATGCATGCTTTGTCTTGTTAGGGAATCTCTGACAAGAATTACCAGTCCTTCAACATAATTAGGTGCTAGGTAGGTAGGTATTCTGTAGTATACTGTTGATAACATGCATTCAATCTTTTTTCATTTTAAGGGGAAATGTTATCTTTATGCGTAAGTTGCTCTTTACAGCAGTTGCTGCAGATGTTAATTGATATTGCCTCTGTCAACTGTGTTGCAAGCATTGTAGATAGAAGTTCACAGCTTTTAACTGCAGCTGTTGTCTTCTCTACATGGCTGTGATTAGGTTAATAGCAGGATTGACCTTTACTTTATTTGACTGCCTGCAGATTATACAGGGCTGGGAGTCGAAAAAACCATGGCTTCCAAAGAATAGAGTAGATGAGGTGCTTTTCCACATTTTTTTGACATCATCTTCATGATTTATTCTTGATTGTCCAAGAAGTGAATTTTTTTTTTAATGTTTTTTCCAGGTTCTAAGTGATGCTGATGTAATAAAAAGTTGGCTAGAAGAGAAGGAGGCTGAGCAGAAGAAGTAAGTTGTTTTTATCATATTGTACCAAAAAAAAAAAAGTTGTTTCAGTCATTGTTATTTCTGTAATTGCTGCTGCTTCTACCTATTGCTTTTACTATAATTTCTTTGAAGTTGCTTGAAGTGCTTGGTTGTTCAGTTCATTTTTCTTATTATTTTAGATCAAGACATGCACATGTTTTTTTTTTTCTACTACCTTCTCGTTCAAGTCTTAGGAGGCACGTTTCGTGTGCACTGTTTGATTACATACATTATTTATTTGCATATTTAGTATGCTTGCTTCTTTGTGCTTTATGGTGTAGACTTTGTTAAGTTTGACAAAATTTAACTTCAGAGATTGAAGGTTCTTGTTCTATGTTCTAGATTAATTATTATTGAGCCATGTTTCCATTTGTTTTAGTTGTATTTTTTCTCTGGAAAAGAACCTCAAGGAGCTAAGGGCATTAGTAGTTTCTTGTTTTGGAATTGACTGCATTCAATGTAAAGGAGTTTTGGTAGGGTTGCTGAAAATGAGAAGTAAGAAAAGATTGAAGGTGATAATGAACCTATACTAAATGGCTGCATTGGATGGATACCAAAAAGCTCAAGGGAAAAGATGAATTCTAAAGAACTGAGTTGGCTTTTTCCAACCATATATGACTATATAAAATTTAAGTCATCTCTTCTGAGCCAAATTATCCCTGTTAACAAGTCCACGGGCCTCGAGAGTGTTGGCCCACGGACATACATGTGGACTTATAAATGGGGTTGAGCCCTTGTAACACAGCCAATTGACTTATGTTAAGGTCCAATCTACACCACTTACAAGTCACTCTATTGCTTTGCACTTTTCCAATGTAGGAATTTGAAATAGTGTTGAGAAAATGAAATAGCAGTCTCAAAATCAAAACAAAATGTTTCCCACATTGAGAACGTCATTGCTATTGTTGACTTCAAATTGGGGCTTTGACAACTAGTTTGGATGGAGGGATAGGAAAGGATAACTCTCAATGGGGTATACTTCACTTTTTCCTTCCCTTTGGTTTTGAGTTGGGGGGTGGGGGTGGGGGTGGGGGTGGGGTGTAGTTTAATGAGGTGAAGAATAAAGGATAATGAGGGATAAATTATCCCTTTAAAACTCACTTTTTTATTCCTTGAGAATTGAAGGAATAAGAGTTATCCCTTCATCTGTATTAAAAATATTTTAAAAATATTATCCTTTTTTATCCCTTAAAGCTTTCAAACATAGAAAATTGTTTAGCCTTTAATTTATTTTCTTTCCTTATCCATAGATTAACTAATATCATTTATTTTTCTTTTAACTCCCTCCCAAGCCTAGCTGTTAATGTCTTTTCCTTGTTATTGGCACTGCCACTATCATTGAAAATTTGGAAGTATGTATCATATCCTTTCTATTTTCCCGCATACACTAGTGATAATTATAATAGTCGGAGTGCCAATAATATAAAATAGGATGGCCAATTACATTTCCCTTTAATTTATGCCATTTTGAATGCCTTATTTTTTTTTTTTGTGAATATACCGTCCATCGCTTGTTTTTTTGACATTTTTTCTTTATTTTATTATTCTCTTCCCTTGGTAACATAATGCATAGAATATCTTAAAATAATAATAAAAAAATTTGGATGCAATTAGGATCAGATCTTCTCAACACATTTTGGTTTATGTTTTCCAGTTGTGCAACCAATACGTGTTCCATCGATCATCCGTTTATCACAGAAACTGAAATGCTAAAACCTGGAAACCAATGCAGGAGAACATCTGTTTTTCACAAAATAAGAAATGGACATGTTATTTTTATGATTATGGGGTAAATTTATAGACATTAATTTTTGATTTAAGACTTAGATTTATGAACATTAGTTCTTGATATAAAAACTTAAACACCATTTATTCAAGTAATTATACCATCAATTAATATTTAACTATCAAATCATAAAAAATGCCATTGATATTTTTCTGTTACCTGCAAATTACCCAGTTTTTATCAATTTCAACAGCTTCACTTTCACTTGCCTAGGCTGCTGTTCCTCAGTCATTTCTACCACTGTAGCACATCTTTCTTTAACTTCAATTCAACTTTGTAGATATGACTTTGCTATACAAGCTTTGGTTTCAACCCAAAATAAGTGGATATCAAATCAGAAGAAAGTGAATTTCGTTTCTCAGTTATTATTATTAAGTTCTTGGGTTGCCTAGTATGCTGCTGAATGCTATCTATCATAAGTTTTACATTTAATAGTGGAAAAACAATTTTCTCAAACTGGACATTGACACCAAAGCATTGCTTATGTTTGTTGTATCTTAGGCTTAATAAATCTGCATAGATAGAGAGGCTAGGATATGCTTCTGGAAAGACAGTATAATTGTGTTGAAGGACTATGTTCAGTAGGGTTGGACTTTGGAGAGTGCAGTTCAGGAGGCTATGCCATGGTGCTTTCCAGAAAAACTATTTGAAGGATTTGTTTACTGACAGTGTCCTGTATTGCATGGATCATTAAACTTTTGACAAATGCAGTGGGGGGGTATTATATTGTTCTCAGTTCTGATGATAGAGAGGGAGTCTGTTTTGCAAGTTTAAACAGATTTTATAGCTAATGATGGGATGGAGCATTTAAGTGCGCTCTCACATTAATGATAGGCAGGTGGTTTTGATGTCAAGTATGGGTTAGGTGTATAACGTGGCTCTCAGGCTTATGGAGATACAAGGAAATTGTACTGATGTTATGAGATTTTAGAATCCAACTCTGTATTTTTTCTACATGGGGAGCTCGTTTTACCTTTAAATATATACCATTGACAGCACATGAATTTTGTGTCTTGATGATGACTTTTCAAGTAACAACAGTCCCATATTTTCTCATGCTTGATTGAGAACATAGCTATTGGCCTATGGTTTTTTCAGGGTCATAAAGAAAGAGTGCATTTTGATGTATTTGAAGACAATAGAGAAACTTGTGCATATTGATTGGATGTCTCTGGTGATAATCTCTGGGAAGTTTTAGTGTTTATTACTTGGCGTATTCATTGCCTTTCTTTTTCGCTTTATCTTTTTAACAGGACTTCAGGATTCAGCAGGCCAGTATTCACTTCTGAAGAAGTATACTTAAAGGCGTTCGATCTTCAAGATAAGGTAATAAATCGTTATTGCAATTTTGTTCTTGATTTAGAATGTCTGCAAGTTTTTTCTATGACATCACAGTTTCAAGAGGCATTTGGTATTTTAGGTTGCTGCAATCAATAAAATAGCCAAGCCAAAGCCTAAAGTTGAGAAGCCTAAGAAAAATGAAACAGTGAGCAGCACAGAGGATATCAAAAGTTCCAATTCTACTTCTGAGGACAGTCCTCAAAAGGACAAATCTGCAGCGGATTCAAGTGAATTGGGTGAAGAAAAAGCCAACTCAGAAGGTGAAATTCACGATGAGTTGTGATGATATAACTTAATGACCACATATGCGACCTCGGCTGTTTGGGGTTTTTTTTTTTTTTTTGGGAGTTAAAAATGAGAAGGCGTGCCAAGGAAAATACAGGGGAGATGGATTGCTGCAAATTTAGACATTAAAGTGTATCTTGGAGCCTTTTTCTTCCAGGAAGGCAGTTTAATCATTGTCCCTGATATAGAAGGTAACATAGGGAAACTATCAGTTCGTTCAGAGAAGCATAGTTTTTGCTTTTACTGTTAATCTTATCAAACTATATTAAACCCACAAGACTAGAGGCATTTAGTGGCATGTAAGTTTTGCCTCATAGGGAATTTTGATCTTCTTCTTGTTTAAAATATGATACTTGAGAACTTCTCAATTAAAGGAAAGAGTTTATCAATTATCATTTACGTTGTTGAAATGACGTATTATATTAGGATTTTTTTAGCTTAATAGCCTGTAATTTTATTTACTTAACATCTTAGTTATGATTAAACATTATTATTATTATTAGAAAAGTAGAAAAGAACTATTATATTAGGAGCTTTTTTTTGGCTTAATAGTCTGTAATTTATTTTCTTAACATCATTGTTATGATTAAACATTATCCGGGTCAAAGGGTCCTCTTAACTATAGCTCGAAGTTAATAATGGACCTTAAAGTTTTTTTAGTCCTAATAAGAATATTTTTTTTTCTTTTAAAATTATATTATATTGAATTTTATTTCAAAAAACTTTTACAATTAAGTTATATAATTCAAATAAAAATTGGGTAGTTATCATAAATAAACTAAAAATTAAAAATACTTCCAAAAATTTTAAAATTTTCAAAACTAACTTTACAAAATTAAGGATCTGTTTAGTTTTGAAGAATAATGCCTGTTTTTCAGAAAACTTTTCCAAGAAAACTGGAAAATAAAAGTTGTTATTTAGTCATAATATTTTCTAACTTAAAAAAATTAGAAAACTATTTTGCAAATTATAAAGGGCCTGTTTAGTTTGGGAAATATTTTCTATTTTTTTTTTAGTTTTCTTTTCCTTTCCTTATTTTTTAGTTTTTGAAATAGAAAACAGAAGAATAGAAAACAATTTGTTTGTTATTTTTTCATTTCGCAATTTTTTCATATTCTCATAAATTTTTGGTGAAATTTATAATAATAATTTTTTATAATATAATAATAATTATTGTGATTCATATAATAATCTTTAATCTAAATTTTTTTTATTTTATAAAAAAATTTAAATCATGCATATTTAGTTAATTTCAATCCAAAGTCATGAGACTGTATGGTGGTGGTGGTTGTGGAGGTGGAGGTGGTGGTTGTGGAGGTGGAGGTGGTGGTGGAGGTTGTGGTGGTAATGATGGTTGAGAAAGTTGTAGTAAATGTGAAAATATTAATTGGAAAAATTGGAAAACATCTTTTATTAGTTTTTAAAAACTTTTTATAATTTGAAAATTTTGAAAAATAGTTTTCTAGTTTTCTAAAGTTAGAAAATATCATGATTAACCAACAACTTTTATTTTCCAGTTTTCTTGGAAAAGTTTTCTGGAAAAACAAGTCTTATTTTCCAAAACTAAATAGACTCTCAAAGATTATCATTCTTTCATTGCTATTTATACAAAATGCAAAAGTCTTTTTATGTTCGTGTGAGTCTTTTCATGTTCATGTCCATTGGTATTTCTTAGCATATTTTCTAGATTATCTAGAACTCATAAAACTAATTTAGAACAAAGGTGAAATGCTAATATGACAACAAAACATGATTAGCAAAAAGATGACAACAATTCTATCACAACCCTTTAATTCTTCTCCTCTGTTGAATTATTAGTGATGCCAACTATTCTTCTCAGCTGCTCAAATTCTTCTTTTAGGAAGTGCTTTTGTCAAAATATCAACTAAT
>CATIWM010652000.1:0-18280 GCA_949671775.1 Mallotus repandus
AAAAATATTGAGTAAAAAAATATTGAGAAAAAATAAATGAAAACATTATAAAACAAAAAAAACTTGTTGAAAAAAAAACAAATAAAATGTTGAAAAAAGTATAAAGTAAAAATAGTTGAAAAATCAGTAAAAAGGAAAAAAATACTGAAAAATAAAACAACCCTAATGATAAGGGGAGTGGACTATATTTGAAAGAAAAAAGTTTGAAAAAACATTTTTAAAAGTTTTTCAAATCAACAACATTTTTAAATTTTTTTTTAATTTTTAGTCTATTTATATAAAGATCCATTTTCTTTATCCATACCTACCTATAAATTACATTTGTAAAATTTTGAACTTTTCTAGTGAATATAGTTTTTCTTAATCTAACTATTAGATTTAGAGTCTGTTAAGTTCTGACTAGTTTGATTCGATTCAAGTAAAACTATAAAAATGATAAATATATCATAACAACTAATTAATTTAATGCAACAATATATACTACGGCTCGAATTCGAGACGTCAATTAAATAAAAATAGTCTCCTGACAACTAATCTCAATGTTGTGGATTCAAAATAATAGAAAAAGAATAAGTGCAACCAACCTGAATTCCACAACATAAATAAGTAAAACGTAGAGTTGCATATATATATATATTTATTTATTTATTTATATAGACACACAATACATAAACGTAAGTCTTTATTAGTCTGTTCCTGTTTTCAACTCACTGATCAGTCACTCACTTCCTTTCAATTATCATCTTCTGCACTCATAGATATGTTCTACTCTTTTGCCAAAAGTTGATTTACTGAAAATAGTTGAAGATTGGCATCAAACAATGCATAGTTTTTGGAAAAGTTCCCTTTTATATTAAAGGTATGCAAAAAGTGTTAATATATGCTTGTTTTCTTCTTTCTTTTCATTTCCTAAGAACTTGGATTTAGCCTGCATATCCATCAAACTTCAGTTAGCATATCAAGAAATTGCCCCCTTGTATTTCTTTCTTTTTTTGGGTGAATGGAAATGAATTAATATCAGATTGAATTCCTTTTCAACCCTGGAGCTATAATGGTGACGCACTATTGCTAGATAATATATATATACACATTTTATATTTGGTAATAGTAAGAGTTCTTACTAATTTGGACTGAGTCAAGTAAATTTTATAAGAAGAGAAAAACTTCACTAGATACATGCTGCTGCTAGTTAAATTGTAAAACTTTATGCTGTATTAATCTGGCTGTATTTTCTGTGGCTGTATTTTTGTTATATATTTTTGAAGACATGGAACTCACAGACTCACTGCTTCAGACATGCTTCAGTAGATAATCTTTTATTAAAATATTTTTATTATTATTAATATTAACAATA
Organism: Mallotus repandus; assembly: GCA_949671775.1. NCBI lineage: Eukaryota > Viridiplantae > Streptophyta > Magnoliopsida > Malpighiales > Euphorbiaceae > Mallotus > Mallotus repandus. The sequence continues at coordinate 1,355 of CATIWM010652000.1, forward strand.
TTTTTTACACCAATGAATTAAAAAAAAAAATATATATATATATATAATAATAATTTTATTAGGTTGCATACATGATGATGCACTTTTATGTGGACGGTTAGGTAGTCTGGCTAACTTTTTTTTAATGGAATGGCGGGGCTGTGAACAGGAAATTAACATGCTATTACCATCGTTAAAATAAAAAAGGTATGACCGAGGTTAATTCCATTAATGGTATCAAAATTTTACATTTGATTATAAAATAGTACTATAATTTCAATTTGTATCTTTTCGATTTTTTAATTTTAATTTTAGTTTTACCGTGATGTCACCAACAAAAATTCGATCAATTTTAATGACATGGCCACCCTAATTGTCACATTATATGTCACATCAGCGTGACTCAACAAGTGGCTTCTAATTTGGCATATGACATGGCAATTTAGATGCCACGTCATCAAAATTGGCCGAATTTTTGTAATAAACATCCCAGTAAAATTTAAATTGAAGTTAAGGAACTGAAAAGATACAAATTGAAGTTACGGTACCATTTTATAATCAAGTACAAAATTTTAGTACCCAGAATAGCATGCAACTTTTCTTTTGCAAGAGTATTTGTAACCACTGAATTTCCAGTTTTTTTTTTTACAATATAAGACTTCCCTTAATTTTTATATAGTAAAAATAATTCTTCTTTCCTTGAATTAAGTCATAGATGAAGAAAAATATGTTTAAACAATAAAGCTTATAATAGATATTTAGAACTTACTCATATTTTGGCTTGCTTGAATTTAAATTGTTTTATTTAGCTATTAGAACATGTAGCTAAGGGATGGAGTGCAATGGCTTGGGTGGAGTGGCTGAGTATTCAGTTTTCTGAAAAAAAAAAATCACGATGTGCATTGATTCTGCTGTCCCTAGATTTTAAAATTAAAATACTTAAAAAAAGAAATCTGCCCTTCTTAGGTAAATTCATTCAACAATATTTATACTTTTTTAACAAATTCATTCAACAATACTATACCTTAACAAATACAATACTAATTCATTCAACAATACACCCATATTTGTATTCTTTTTGACAAATTCATTCAACAATATTATATTTTAATATTTATCAATTGATGTTAGTTGTAATGAATGTTAGTTGTAATTGATATTAGTTGTAATGAATGTTAAAAGGAAAAAAATCATTATACGTTGGTGGACAATGGTTCATCAAACGGAATTTGCGTTGAAATACGGTCCTTAGTTGGGGCCTATTTTTCCATTTATAACACCAAAAATGGTGTCGATTGGAGATGACTTTAAAATGATAATAATATGTGGGCATGAAATATTGGGTAGGGGGCGAGTGGAGGGGAAACCGCGACAGCAACACGAGGAATTATCCTACTTAAAATCAGATATTTGATGTACCATGTAACTTGAAAAAATAAATAGAAATTCTGTAGAGAACATTGGTAAGTGGATGAATGTGTCCATTTTTTCTTGTACAGAATTATGGACATATCAGTTGAAGAGAGGCTTCTTGGAGCAGAAGAAGTTGAAACAGAGGGTATTAAAAGCAGGATTTGGACTGAGTCTAAGAAGATATGGAGGATTGCATTCCCTGGAATCATAGCTAGAGTCAGTTCTTTTGGAACGCTTGTAGTGACGCAGCTATTTCTTGGCCACATTGGCGCGCTGGATCTTGCTGCATATGCACTTGTACAAACCTTCTTCGTACGATTTTTAAATGGAATTTTGGTAAGTTTTTTCGTGCTGGGGTGATTAACCTCTCTTGTGTGTGTGTGTGTGTGTATCTATATATATATATATGTATATATATATATATATATATATATATATATATGCAACCACGAGATATCTCACCTCATATTGAGTATGGGACTAATCTCTCCTTTTGGGTTAGATGTATTTTCTTTAATTGAACTCAAAACAATTTGATTTTTCTTGGTAGGTTGGCATGGCAAGTGCAATAGAAACATTATGTGGGCAAGCATTTGGAGCAAGACAATACCACATGATGGGTATATATATGCAAAGATCATGGATAGTTGCTGGTGCCGTGACAACAATATTCCTCCCTGCATTCATTTGCACTACACCAATTTTGAAACTAATTGGACAGGACGCAGAAATAGCAGAAGTAGCTGGAGTTATCTCCTTATGGTTCATCCCCTATCTCTATTATTATTTGTTTAGCCTGACAATGCAAATGTACTTGCAAGCTCAAATGAGGAACCAGATTGTTGGTTGGCTTTCTGCTGTCTCCTTAGTAGTTCTTGTGCCTTTGTCCTGGATCTTTGTGTTCAAGCTAAACTGGGGCATTTCGGGTGCAATGGGCGCTTTGAACTTATCTTGTTGGTTAGTAGTTATTGGACTATTTGCTTATGTTTTGGGAGGTGGGTGTCCTGACACATGGAAAGGGCTCACTAAAGCTGCATTTAAAGATATCTTCCCTGTTGTCAAGCTCTCAATTTCTTCAGGCATAATGCTATGGTGAATCTATGCTGCATTCTCTTCTGAAAATTGTTTCTCTTTGGTTTCCATTTTATCTTGTTAAGCACAATTTATGTATCCTGATTATATCTACTATTGTATTGGATAGCTTGGAGTTATGGTACAATTCTGTTCTAGTCCTGTTAGCTGGATATGTGAAGAATGCGACAATTGAAATATCAGCTTTCTCCATTTGGTAAGAATATTATATGTCCTAGCTTGTGGTAAGAAGATTGTGTTTGATGTGAATCTAATTTCCTGCTGCAGCCTCAATGTTAGTACATGGGAATTTATGCTCTGCCTTGGATTCTTTGGAGCAACATGGTACTGTTAGCATTAACCTATATGACCTTTTAATTCGAGTCAATTTCAGTATTTAGTTACTTAAATTACAAGCTAGACACTTGACAATGTATTTAAATTCGTGCAGCGTGCGAACTTCAAATGAACTGGGAGCAGGAAATGCTAAAGCTGCAAAATTCTCTATTAAAGTCATACTCTCCACTTCAGTATGTATTGGAGTAGTGTGCTTTATTTTATGCCTAATCTTCGGTCGACAAATTTCATACCTGTTCACTGATAGTGAGGAAGTTGCTGACACTGTATCAGGACTCTCCGTGCTACTTGCTTTCTCAATGTTACTTAACAGCATTCAGCCAGTACTGTCCGGCAAGTACATCGATAACTCCACAATATTCCCATGTTCATTCTCGTATTTCCATGATTGCTATTGCTACTAACTTGTGACTGTTACTAAAAATCCAATCTCCAGGAGTAGCTATAGGTGCTGGTCTACAGACTATGGTAGCATTTGTTAACTTGGGGTGCTATTATGGGATTGGAATACCTGTAGGAGTTCTACTTGGTTATGTGGGTCACTTCCAAGTCAAGGTACAAGAAGCGCCACTTAGAAATTAAACAATTATTTTTCTTGTGTTATAATCTTGTAGATTTTTGGTTTTTCTTTTAGAGAAATTTTTTTTCTGATCTATGTCTATACGCACAGGGTTTGTGGATTGGAATGTTAAGTGGAGTGGTAATGCAAACAGCTATACTAGCCTTCCTCATATGGAAGACTGATTGGGATCTTCAGGTTTGTAGTATGCCGTGAATAAAGAGATATGGTGACCTAATACATACACGCTCCCTTAAATTTGATATTATTTATTATTTTCATCTCTCAACTTACAAATTGACTATTTAAACAGCTCAACTTAAAAAATGAAATTCATTAATACTTATCAGTACCATTAAAATATTTAAATGATAAAATTGCATTATTACATTGTTAAAGCACTTTATTGATTTTTTTTTTAAAATGATGTAGGTAAAGAAAGCATCAGAACGTCTTAATCATTGGTTTGTGGATCCATCAAAATCGAATGAAAACGGAAGCTCCAATACTGATGTCTGATGTAAACTTAGCTTAGTGAAAAATTGCACTTTAGAATGTGCAACAGGAGGGATTGTTGTGGATTTGAACCGCAGTTCTACGCGAATCTTAGAATGGATTCATTCCTGTACAATTGGTCTAGGACATCTGGATATTGCTTCATAAACATGTACCCTTGGCCTATATACTGGTTTTGCACTGAGAACAACCTGAATTCTCAGTAACTTTTCCAGGGAGGCTATTGCATAAATGGGGCAATTTTGGTAGATGCAAATAGACAGAATCCAAGTGTAAGTTTTCAAGTGGAATCGTTTTAAAAATAATGGTACATTTTATGCCTTGTACTTTTAATCTTTCCTAACATGCTTCTCACAATCAATATTAAGGTTTAATAGATCAACATCTTCTTAAGTTGAGCTTATTTTTTTAAATTTAGTTCTCACAATTAATAGTAAAGCTTAATATATATGTATCTTCTTGCAAATTAACTATTTTAACACTTTAATTTAAAACTAAAATATGAATTATAATCATTTTTCATTTAGTTTAGTTATTCGGATAACAGAAACTAATAATCTCCTTTTAAATTGTGTAAAAGTTAATTTCACTAATCATCAAGAAACAACTTATAAATTGACAATTTTGACACTTTAACTTGTGTATATTTTCAGCTAGTTTAAGTGTTTAATTAAATAACAGAAGCTAATCATGTTTCTAAATTAGAGAGAAACTAATTCCATAAGTTAATGACTTACATCTTAAAATGCTTTGAAAAACAATAGCCACCAACCTCAACTTTTAATTTCGAGTCCTAAATAATTTTAACTATAAAGTTCCGTCTTATTATATATAGAACCGTACATAGAATGTTATTTTTTTAAAAAAAATAATAATAAAAAAATGTATACAATATGTTATTTATCAATGGGACTTTAACTTGATATCGTATGTCTTTGTAACCAAAATTAAAAGGATTGAGTATTTTCAAATTTATAAAATCTGGAATTCAAGAAGGAATTGATTAATTAATAGTAATATATATAAACATATAATTTGTTTTGGTAAAAAATATAAACATATAATTTAGGTTATGGCGTTTTAATGCTTTTTATGTCCACAAGACCAACTTGATGGCCCTACGTCTAGATCCTTTTTTATTTGCTACTTACTTTATTTTCTCAATTTATTATATGTTTATCAACATTATACATAAAAAAAAAATATTAATATGTGATATGAAAGAGGGGGGTAAAATCAATTTTCATGCTTGTAGCTTTGCTCATGTGAAAGGGAACTTTTTTTTTTTACTTTTTCAATCAGGAAGGAAGTTAAAAATCCAACTTTTAACTTATACATATATTAAAAAGAATTGTCCTGCTAAACTATTTAACTTTTGGCTAATAAGTTGGTGTGGCCAAAATAGGAATTTAAACTTTTTTTTATAGCTTGCTAATTTATCGGTTAATTAATAATAACCAATTGAAATTATATTTTTAGCTGAAACTGAAATTTTATATTTTAAAAAACAGAAAAAAAAAATTCTAAAAATACAACAATTCGTTTTCCTCCTTTTATTTCATTGTGACGATAGGTGCGAAAAAATAAAATAAATAACTACTAGTCTGTACTGACTTATTGACCAGTTAATCAACCAATAAATATCCAAAACATATCTATATTGACAGGTAGGTGTACTTCTGACTGGAAGTTATCAATGATGTTTTTAACACTTTTGTTGTGTTGCATAATTAAGCATCCTATAATTTTTTTTATTAAAATTTAATTTAATTTATTATAATTTAAAATATTATATATATTTTATATTTTATTGTAATTTAATTTTATATTTTAAATTTATTTTTATTATTTAACTTCTATTTTTTTTAACAATCATATTTTTAAAGATTGAAGAGTAAAAGAATTCTAACCCCAATCTCAATTTAGTGTTAATCCCCGTACCTGAACAATAGACCATTCAACCTAGGCAAAATTGAAATTTAACTTTCATTTTCAATTTATTGAAATATTTCTCTTTGAATTTTGATGATAATTAACTAATATGTCAACAGTGTAAAAACATTTAAGAAATATACTGCATATCAGATGTCATATCAAATGCTATATTATCATTATTGTTATAATTTTTAAATTTTACATGTTATTACCAAATGGTAAACTTTATCTCAGTCGTGACATCATTATTGTTGTGATTAGTAAATAATTCTATATTTTGCCACATCTTGACTTTTTATATTATTATTTATTTTATTTTAATTTAGTTGATTTTGATATTCATTTGAATAACTTTTTCACAATTATCTGAACATGTGAACAGTTTAACCCAAAACATATATATTATACAAAAATTAATTGAAACTTAGAACAAATTATATACTAACATGAGACACTTTTGAACAGAATTCTTAATATTTTTGTATAATGATAAGAAAAAATCATTCAAATTAATTTGCAAGGCTATAAAACTGAAGAAAAATCTGGTATATGTAAAAAAAATAAAAATAAAATGTATGGAAATATGAAGTTTAGTGACAATTTTATAATAAAATATAAAGTTTTAACTAGAATAATGATATGGCTTTGGATATGAGGTTTAATATGGCAAATATTTTTATTTTGATGCCATATGAGCAAATTGTTTTCTAAATTTTTTAAAATATTAATTTTTATTGGCTATAAAAAATATAAAAATTAATTAATAAAAAGAAATAAATTAAAATTTTAAAATTATATTATAAGAAAATATATAGTTTGATAACCACTTAAACAATTTATTCATATTTTACCACAGATCATGAGTTACCACATTTATTTTTAATAAAATCGTCATTGCTAGAGTGCAATAGGACAGTACCCTTGAAATTGATTCCATGGTTGTGGAATAGGGTGAACATTTGATTAGTTAGATTAAGCTACCCAAAATCTAATTAACTATTCCTCCAAAACAAAAAACCTAATTAACTAAAATTGTAAATACAAAATTTTAATCAAACTAGAAATTTTAAAAAATCAAACTGAATTAAAAATAAAATTTCAGAATCTTAATTTATTTTAACATTTTTAGAATTAAATTATTATTATTATTATTATATAACTTAAAATATTTTTGTAATAAAAATTAAAATTCATTTTTTTCGTTAACTATAATTTTTATACAAAATTAAATTAAACCGAAATTATTTCTTGTTTTTTTAATATCTATGACTGAATAACCAAATAAAAAAAAAAAAAAAAAAAAACCAAATCTTAGTTTTGTTGAGGATTTGTCTCCTTCCTCAGTTAATGGGTACGCTGGAGTGGCTCTTTTACAAAAATGTCTGCGCTATATATATATAATAAGTGGCATTATGACCGTATATATTATTGTCTAACGTCTTCCCTTTCATTCATAGATACGGACAAGCATACTTTTACTATTTTGATTACGATTGTTATTATTATTATTATTATTATTCTTTATAGTACTATTTTGATAATTATTACTTTTTTTTAAAGGAATAGACAGTATTGTTTTATTTAATTTTACCTCTATTCATATTAGATTCTAGTGTTTTGTGGGATATGCACAGCTTTTTTCAATTATAATATCCGTTTGATTAAAGTTCACGTTCGAAGATGAAATGAATTTATTAGCTCCGGCGGGATTCCTCTAGTTTTTTTCTAGGACTGAAATTCTTGGACTTCATAGTGGTAAATCAGATGCCAAAAATTAATATATGTCTTTTAATAGTAACATACTTAAGGAAAAAATAATTACTAATAATACTTACTATGTTGGTTATAAAGAAAACCATTTAAACAATTTTATTGCATGAATTGACCAATGTTGCAATAACATGTTTTGTATCCTTATTAATTAGATTGTATAAGTAGTTTAGGCTGCTAGTTAAAATTATTAAAATTTATCAACAATCTTGAAATTAGCTGTCAAGAGTTATTCTTATTTAAACGACGTGTCAAATTCAAGTCAGAATATATGCAATGATATTAAATTAATTATTAAAATTTTTTTACCATTTTTATAGTTTTGCTCAAATCGAAACATATTAATTAGAGTCAAATGGATTACTAGAAATTTAAATAAAAAAATATTAACATTCTATAAAAATTTACAAATTGCATGATATAGTATCTCACTCTTTGAAAAATACTTGTTATTATAAAAATAATAAAAGTTTACAAATGCTAAAAAAAATTTATTTATCAAAAGTTAAGTAATTAAATTATAAAAAAGTCATGAATTCGATCAATAATCAGTGTAAGACAAAAGAAGGAACTTCACTAGAACTAATTATAATATAATATTATTTGTGAATCCAATTTGTTTCTTGTCCATTTCATGTCTTATGTCACTTCCACCTTAGATTTTCACAGGTGCTGTGTCCAATACAAAAGCTTAAATTGAATGATTCTTTTAAGTGAATCGTACATGTGAAATGCACGTAGGTATTTTTAATTAAGAACATTAATTAAGTTATATATATATATATATATATTTAAAGTGTACATGAGATGAAAAAAATCAGAACTGATCGATCCATGATTCAAATGGAAAAATTATTGTTGTTTTTTTTATATTGTTTGTCTGATTTTGCTTTTGTTTTTCTTTGCTGATGGGTGGTTTTGGTCTTCTTAATTGCAAGGGTCTACTGAATTTAACTTGCTGAAAAAAAAAAGACTGACAACACATGTAGCAGTTCACTTTTTGTGTGTTCTTGAATTATTGGAGATATAGGTAGAAACAATCAGAGGAGTATGGATCATCAAGAAAGGCTTCTCGGGCCAGAAACAAAAGATGTTAGCAATGATTTGAAATGGAGAGTTTGGGAAGAGAACAAGAAGATATGGAGAGTTGGGTTTCCTGCAGTGTTAGCAAGAGCAACACAATTTGGAATGTTTGTAGTAACACAAGCATTTATTGGGCACATTGGTGAAGTTGATCTTGCAGGCTACTCGCTTATACAAATCATTGCTGTTCGTTTTGCAAATGGGATTTTAGTAAGTTTCTCTTTCTGTTGCAGATTGATTTGTAGACTCTAGCTTAAAAATGATATTGATTGATCTCAACTTGTTGATGTTGTAGCTGGGGATGTCAAGTGCAACAGAAACTCTCTGTGGGCAAACCTTCGGAGCAAAACAATTTCACATGATGGGTATCTACTTGCAAAGATCATGCCTCATTAACTTTGTTACGGCAACAATCTTGCTACCATTTTTCATCTTCTCAGCACAAATCTTCAGATTACTCCACGAAGATGCGCAAGTAGCCGATATGGCTGGATATATCTCCTTGTGGTTTATTCCTATTATGTACTCTTATGCTTTTGCTTTTCCTCTTCAAAAGTACTTACAAACTCAGCTCAAGAACAGGATCGTTGGGTGGGTTTCTGCTGCCTCATTTGGACTTCATGTGCTTTTGTCATGGATTTTTGTGATCAAACTAAATTGGGGAATTCCTGGGGCAATGAGTGCTATGATCATAGCAAGTTGGTCTATCATTATCGGAACTATAGCATATATCACAGGGGGGTGGTGTCCTAATACATGGAAAGGATTCACTTCAGCTGCCTTCACTGATTTAGTTCCTATTATAAAGCTCTCAATATCTTCAGGAGTTATGCTCTGGTAAGTCCATTTTATTTTGGAGTATAGCACAGCTATTGAACTTTTCTTTCTTTTCATCTGATTTTTCTTGTTTGTGTTATGGATGGCTTGTTTCAATAGCTTAGAGTTTTGGTACAATGCTATCTTGGTCCTCTTGGCTGGGTACATGAAGAATGCAACAACTGAAGTATCTGCTTTGTCCATTTGGTAACATCCTGAAAACTAAATTCCCCTTCAGGAATTTGCCTGTGAAATGTATCCTAAATGAAAAATGCCCTGCAGCCTCAATATCTCAGGTTGGGAGTTCATGCTATGCTTTGGTTTTTTAGCTTCCTCCAGGTTCGATTTCACAGCACTCAATAATGTGCTCAGGGTCGTATATGAGAGATGGAGCTTGTATTGATATGGCTAATGATTTCCTTTGCTTTTCTTTTGATCAAGCGTGCGTGTCGCAAATGAATTGGGAAGAGGGGATGCAAAAGCAGCAAAATTTGCAATTAAAGTGATATTCACAGAATCAATGATTACGGGAGTGTTATTTTTCGTTTTATGTTTAGCATTAGACCGTCAGATTGCGAGAGTATTCACGGATGAAGAAAATGTCATTGACGCTATGTCCAAACTTTCTCTTCTGCTTGCTTTCTCTGTTCTACTCAATAGCTTTCAGACAGTATTTACAGGTACACTTCAATCTAAACCTGCACTAAGTAGCTTTCCTGGACTATAGACATCAGCACATGCAAATGCTTTTTATGTCAGGGGCCGCGGTGGGTGCTGGTCGACAGAGTACAGTCGCATACATCAACATTTGCAGCTATTACATAATTGGTATCCCTGTCGGAATCATTCTTGGATATGTGGTTAAGCTGGAAATTGAGGCAAGTAACTCTTTGAAAAAAAAAAATTCTGAAGACCCCGTAAGAATGCTGAAAAAAATAAAATTTCTTGCTAATCATTTTGGTGCGTCTCTTGTCATCTTGTAGGGTATATGGATTGGAATGGTAATTGGAGTTGTAGTGCAAGTTGTGGTACTTGGTTATATTACATTCAGAACCGATTGGGACGAGCAGGTAATTAAATATTGCATCTTTTATGTTCTTAATTAATTTTTTATGTAATTTTAACCCCTTTTTTTAATTGTAGGTGAAAAAAGCTTCAGAACGTTTGAATCGTTGGGTAGTAGAATCATCCAATGGATCTAATAATGAGGATTCAATCAGATAAAATATTGAATGGAATAAGAAATAAACTACTATTGTTGGTCAAGAAAGAAATGTTAATGTTTTTTATTATTAATTCATCAGCAATATATGTCTAGTCCTTAATTCAATTTTTTTTTAATTTTGTGGCCTCTGTAAATAGTTATATGAATTTTAATTATTTTAAAATTTGAGATGATTAATAAAATAATTAACCTTCAAATTATATGAATTCTGATTATTTTAAAATTTGAGACGTTTACTTATGTTTGTGTTCATGCACCGTTGAGACCATCCGGTTGAGTTGACAGCAAGTACGCACATGATGACCGTAATGCAGAATTCAAACTACAAATCTACTTATAGATCATGTACTAGACAAAGACCTTTCTGGTTGAGTGCAATATATATCAATCACCTTTGACATTAATTATTTACTTTAATGACCATAATGTGATGCTCTCCTTGGTTTCAGTTTCATTCCCGTTGGAGGACAACTTAAAATCAAGTTTCAGGTTGTTTAAGGCAAGAAGTTTGGTGAAAATATAACTCTTGAAAATAATGCAACTAAAAGCTAGCATGATGTTCAAAGATTTTTATTCTCTTTGTAATTTGGTATCGATGAAATTAAATTAGTTAAATTTAAGTGGACTATAATTATCGATAATTTAGTCAAAAAAGGTTAGCATGACTCAATAAACTAAATTTCAGTAACTTTCATTTTCATGCATACTTGTATAAGAAAGAAAAAAATTATTTAAATACATGAATAACGGTAAGAAATTCCAAAATTAAATTATTAGTCTAAAATTATGTTACCTTGTTGGTTTGATTGCTAAAATACCATACAACATTTAATTCAACCTGAAATCGAATTTTTACAATTTTATAATACAAACACAAGTTAAAATTTAAAATTCAGTTCAGCTGACAAAGTTGGTATTTAAAAATTAATTACAGAAATAAAAAATTTAAAAAAAAAACAGTACATTAATGATTACAAAACTTCGCTCAAAAGTTTTGAGTTTAAATTATTAATTTCAAAGATATGGTAGTTCATGTGAGATTCAGCTTAATTATAGTATATATTGTATGCAAGCTCCAAGAAATTTTCTTAATAGTTAGGGTCTAATCAAGATCAGTCAAGTCGATATTATTAAATTTGAGCTCGACTTGATTTATAAATTCAAAATTTAAACTCAATCGAGCTTCTTTTTGAAACTCAAGCTCGACTTGATAAATTAAATAAAATTTTTAATTTTTAAAATATATTTCTTAAAATATTTAAACTCGACTTGAGTTTGAACTCGAGTTCAAATTAACTCAATTCGATTTGATAAGTTATATTTATAATTATATTTAAATAAAAGAGTAAAATAATAAATATATACAATCTCGATTAAACTTGATTAAACTTGCGAGTTTATCGAGTTATATATTTAAGAGTTCGAGTTCGGCTCAATAGGCTACTTGAGTAGTTTAAGTTCAAACTTAAGTCGATAATAATTGAATTAATTTTAAATTTTTTCAAATTAATCTGATTAATTCACAAATCGGCTTGACTTTGTTAGTTGTAGAGTCATGTTTAATATTGGAAGTAGGCGGGGTCAGATACATATGCCTATATAATTATATTATAAGAATCATTAATTCACCATTAATTAGAATGGACAATTTTATGTGAGATACTGCATGGCATGGCATTGCGATAGGTTTTTTTTAATTAGTTTGTTGTTCTTGCAACTATGTTGCATCAAGATTTTAGTTGAACTACCATTCTTCGAAACCAAAAAGCTTTAGTCAAATGATTGATAAAGACTGGGTTATGGCCTGCTCACAGACTGGTGCAGGCACCTGATGGCCTCAGGTTATGGCTGCTTCATGATATATCTGTGTAAAAGAAACAAAAAAAGCTTTATAATCAAAGACACCTTTCCAAAAAGGAAACCACTATATTACATGTACCAAGCAATCTTATTACATAAAATCACTTACCTCCTTTCATGTTTTAACTTCAGGGATAATGTTAAAAATCATATTTAAAGATGTTAACTACTACAAATTATCCCCAATTAAAAGCTGTCTGTTTGGTAGTTTTATTTGTGGGAATCGTGGAGGTATGTTTTTATGGTGAGTATTAAAGGAGGACCATCTGCTAATGTGTAGTTTATACTTCATAGTTCATCAGACCTCCATTTAATTAAAAAAAATTAATATAACTATCATATTTTTCTAAAATATAAGAGAATTTTAGTATCCATTTTATAGAGCCAATTATTTTGGTTTTAATGAGTTGCAAAGTTATCTTTATACAAATGAAATTCAATAACTCTACTAAAATTTTGGAATTTTTGTGACTATTACATGCATTGTGTTTTTAAATACATAATTATCCAATTATTTTAATTGGATATTCAAATTTTAATTTATATATTCATAATAATACTATGCTCTACTAAATTTTACATTTTGGTCCTACTAACATTTAAAATTTAATTCATTATTATTTTTATTTCTTAATCTTAACTTCACTAGTAATATATTTTGGCTCAGTCCTGATTCTAGTAAAAATTAATAATTGATAGTTGATGAAAAGTTATTATATTGTTTAAAATACACAATATAATGATCTATATATGCATATACAAAAAAAAAATTAATTATATTCTATTAAAAGTATGTCATATAAATTAAATAATGCTACAAACATTAAATAGTTACTAAAATTCTACTTCTTTTTTTTTTGGTAAATAGTTACTAAAATTCTACTTTCCTTCACTATGACTATGTATATAATATATTCGTGATATTATTTTTCTTATATTTTGAAGGCTATAGTTAATTAATTTGTACTATATATATAAAAGTGCATTTGGACACTTTAGTCCACAAATTTGACTTTTGTATTTTTATTTTTTTTTACAAATTAAGTATGTTAGGGTATGACCTAACGACATTTTTAGGGAATGTCGGACACGAACTGCTCCAATCCAGCGGTATCTAAATAAAGTTGTTTGAACGCTGCGGTGGAAATGATTTTTTATTTTTATTTTTTTACAAATAAATCTTCTAACTTTTGCTAAATATTTAATTTAGTACAAATTTTTACTTTATGTTTAGAATTTCTTCAAACAATTTAGTTCAAATTACCATATATAATTTATTTATTTACATTACTTCAAATAAAAATAATATATTTATTATACAAATAAAATAAATATGTAAGAAAAATATTATTTAATAAACTTGTTTAATTGAAAAAAGATCGTCAGGATTTTTCTTTAATTGAAATTTCTTTTAGAGTCATGTTTGGTCAAAGAAGAAAATTGACATGTTTTTTAATTCTGTAGCAACTCCATCCCTCCCAGCCCATCTAACTTTTGACAGCTACCACTAGCAACTAGTCAGCATTTCCCAACTAATTTCTTTGTACACAAGAATTTTTCACCTAAAATTCCCCGTTTACTGTAATTGTAATGTCGGTTAGAATTTTTTTTGTTTTGTTTAAGAGAAATATTTTTGTTAAAAATGATATCAATTAAGTTCTCAATTTTGGGTGGAACATTATTTTCATTTCCAAATATTCCAAGACATTTTTAGTTAAGGCATCAGTTTTTTTTCAAGAATATTTTAAAATACTTAAGCCATTGTACTTAGTTAAAATAAATAAAATAAAAATTAAATTACGAATTTTCTATTGAACTTAAAAAAGAAAATCTTGAATTAGAGCTGTATTGAATTTAAATAGATGACTAATATTTTTTAACATTTAATATTTAAGATATACATAAGCCATCAACAAAATTTAGTATAATGAAAAGTATGTTTCATTCAATCATTATATTTGATAATATAAATATAATGAAAAATATATATAATTAAATTTACTACTATTTATTGATATTGATATATTATATATTAAATTAAAATTAGATATTACATTCGATTTTTGATTCGGCATGTTTTCATTATAATTCGCGATTCAATTATAGATACGGTTTCATAATACAACTTAAAATAAATTTTACTTTTAACGTAATTATTATGAAAAAGACATTAGTAACTTCTACTTTTTGAAATTTATTAGGTACATTGGTAAATTGGTGATACATGACCATATAAAATTTCAATTTCACCACTTTATGAAAAAATGGTGATACATGGCCATATGTCCACATACTATGAACCTAAAAAGAAATAAGCACCAACCTTCTAGTATTATTTTTTATTAACTATTTGCCACTACATATGACTAGAAGAAGAGTCGGAGATACTGATAACAAAGTTTTTTTATTGTGCATATCATATTTTTGTACTCAAAATCTTGAATAAAATTTTCAAA
The DNA here is from genome assembly GCA_949671775.1 of Mallotus repandus. Taxonomy (NCBI): domain Eukaryota; kingdom Viridiplantae; phylum Streptophyta; class Magnoliopsida; order Malpighiales; family Euphorbiaceae; genus Mallotus; species Mallotus repandus. The sequence continues at coordinate 16,395 of CATIWM010652000.1, forward strand.
TAATTATTTATTCTGCTTTTTTTGCCCACAATTTATTCATATTTACAGTCAATAAAAGAAAAATATTGAGTGAAAAATTCAAAAAATTGTGAACTATAAACTTAGTTTTATTTTATAAACACAAGTTATATATATATATATATATGGTAGTGCTTAATGGAAAATCAAACAGAAAGTTTGAATTTCAATAATTTATCGTTTCACAACGTACAAAATGAAGTGAAATTGGAGTGGTGTGATTATCTTATTATTATCATATTTAACTATCATAAAGTGGATCAATAGTTTTTTTTTTCAATTCTAATTAGGCAAATTTCATAATAAGTAAGCGGAAAAGTAAAAACTAAATGAGGGAGAACAAAGGATTCTAGGAAGTAGAATTTTTTTATCTTTCTAGTCTTCGACACAAGAAATGAAACTTCTTGAGCAATATCACGCAAAAAGAATGTTTGATGGTTCACTAGAAGAACGACAAACCTTAACGATTAAAGTAAAAAAATTGGTGAATAAAAAGCTAGATGCTATAGAAAGAGAAAAGACTATGAAAAAACCTATAACAGAGAGAGAAGTGTTAAAGCTAAGAGATAAAATGACAGTTCCTATTTTGAAATTTAATAAAAGTTTGGTATCCTTAAGGAAAAAAATTGAAGTTTGGTCACTGAAATGCAGGTACAGTCTCTTACAATTAATCCAAGAACTCAATACATAAATCCCTACAATTATCATTATGAGATGGCAAGTCGGTCCTATCAAACAATATATATCCTTCAATCCAAAATATAGTTGAAAAGAACCAACATCAAATACTCTGGTGTGATTTTTTTTTCTTAAAGTTTGTTGCTTCTTTTATATATATTCAACTATATATATATATATATATATATATATATATATAATTATTTGGCACTACATAAGTAAATTCCACTTTATATAAATATTTTAGCATGCATGTTAACTATATATAACAACATACAAATAAGATCAATTTAAAATGCAGATCTAAAAAATATAAAAATTAAATATAATATGAAAACAAATAATTATAAAGCAAGAAATACATTTATTAGAAATATAATAAATCTTTGATGCAACAATGAATGACTTGCACTCAAAAATATAAAAATTTTATAAAAATCATTGTTATAAGTTAACCATTCTAAATTTTCACATTTGAAGATTTATTTTCCATATCTAATTAAGATTAACATTCTAAAAATATCAAATATAAATAAGGATATAGTTGTCACTTAGTAAAATTTTTACATATCAAAAATATTATATTATCCTCAAAAATATAAATAAAATTCTTAAAATATCCATTTATTTTGGCATAAATTGTGCCATTTAGCATTACCGTTTCTTTATTCCCCCAAAAAAGATCATTACTTGCACTCAACAATTCTTATTTTATATATAAGTGTGATTAAATACTTTTTTCACTTTTATTGTTTTTCAAGAATGACTAGAAAGTAGTGATATGTTACTTTGACAAAGTAACTTAAATCACAAGGAATTCAAACCCTTGTTCTCTCTCTTTCCCATGCTAATAAAATTAATATACTAACCATTTCTGGTAAGGCTGAAAAAAATTAAGAAATTAATTTTTAATTAAATAGATGGCAATATATATACGAATTTTCTATTTCTAAGTAAATTTATCAAAATGTAATTAAAAATTTAAGAAATATTTCTAAAGAAATCAAATATGTTAAATTATTGAGCAAGTGCCATAAGAAAATATTGTAGAAAGAAACAATAAAGAAAGGAAATAAATATTTCTTTAAACCGAGACAACCTTAGCAAGTTAATGGGAGTTAGTAGGGAGAGTGAAAATGAAATATGAATATGATTCTTGGTAGTTGTTATACAAAGTCAATTCTCTCCGA
>CATIWM010652041.1:0-29291 GCA_949671775.1 Mallotus repandus
AGAAAACAAAAAGAAGAAAGAAAAAATAAAAAACCAACTAAGAAAGCTAAAAAAACAAAAAAGAATAGAAAAAAAAAAACAAAATGGGCACTCTTGAAAACAAAACAAAAAATAAGGCGCTTGTAAAAACTAAAAAGGGCACTCGTGTAGTTTATACAAAAGGTAGGATAAATGACTATAAATAAGGTAGAAAATATGCCTAATTCTGTAAATTTCTCTACTATCGAACACAACAAATTATACTATGGACCCTTATCCATATTGCAATACAGACGAAGAGTCCATCACATATGTGAAGGAAAAAAAATGTGCTTTTTAATAACGTTTTTGGTTTTTGAAAGCTAACAGTTGTTATCTTTGATTTTCTACTGCTTTGAGAGATTTGCTCATTAAAATTTCTCCTTTTTTGGATGTTTTGCGATATTTTCTTTTTTGGATGCATTTTTGTGAATTTTTTGCATTTGAGAATCTCGTTCGATTTCTATTTGCTATTGTTTAATTCTTTTTGTTCTTGTTCTATGTTGTTCTTCAATTCAAATATGTTTTGGTTATTGGCAATCATAGGATTTTCTTGTTCTTTTATGCAAATTTCTTCTTCTTGTTCTTCTATAGTTTCAAATGGATGATTAGATTTCAAATGATATTTGTGAAAATCTGTTGTTAATGAACCTATAGACAAGTTCGAATGAACCTATAGTTCATTCGTTAAACCTATGCATAAGTTATAATGAACGTACTATTCATTTATTAATTAACATGTAGACAAGTTCTAATGAACCTAGAGTTCGTTGTTAATGAACTTGTGCACAAGTTATAATGAACCTATAGTTTATTGTTAACGAACATGTGAACAAGTTATAATGAACATATAGTTCATTATTAATGAACCTGTGCACAATTAGTGATAAACCTACACTTCATTCTTAATGAACTCGAGGCAAATACTAATAAACATGTACACAAATAGGCATAACAGTAATTAACCTGTAGGCAAATACTAATGAACATGTGCACTAGTAGGCATAACAATAATGAACCTATAGGTAAATACTAATGAACTTATACTTGATAATTTCGTATATTATTTGTCAGATTCATTAGTTTGTTGGTTTAGTTATAAGCTATATAGGTTTATTACTTTAAACATACAGGTTCATTTCTTTTTACCTTCAGGTTCATTATGTTTTTGTGTGCATAATTTGTGACACCTGTTAAGGATGTCAGACAAACATTGTATGCATGTGACTAATAAATAATATATCCATAAATATCCAATTTTAGTTCACGAGTCAATATATGTAACAAGATTCTTTTTTAAATAACATATATTACACACCACAATGGCTCACATCATTAAGTAGTTCACATATTTCCTTATATTATTTATATACAGTACACTAGCCTTCATGCAAAATATGAAAATTCACTAAACATGCTCCATTCTAGAAAAATTGAGGATGACCTCCTGCTGACCCACCTGACACAATGCTAGTGTAATGGATGCACTTTTTTCTTCATGATCGACTACAGATCTTCTAATACTGAAAAATAATGCAGATGAGTCAGCCTGCAACTCAGTAAAGGAATAACATAATATTTTTTGACCTTAGCAATAATCAATCTTGATTTTGATCTTAACAAACTCAATTTTGAGCATTTAATGTGTTTGTTTTAAAGTGTGTATAAGGTAGGACTCATTGAAGGTCAAAATAATGATGAATTATCAAAATAAATTCATCATGAACAATTGTCACGAGCATGGTCACGACCGGGATAAAATTGGACCATTCGGGATAAGTTTTACTTGATTTTGGATTTTTCAGTAGAACAAATCCAAGATGCGGGTCCCGCCTGGGACCAAGGCAGTCCCGCTCAGGATCAGCTTGCCCGACCGGGTTTGATTTGCCTCGTACTTCAAATTTGCTTCCAGGTTATATCCCGAGTGAATATCCCGCCCGGGACGACCAATGTCCTGACCAGGACCAGCGCAAAGTTCAAATCTCAACTGCTATAACGGATATATTTTTGGATGTCCCAACCAGGACTGATGAGATCCCGATCGGGACCTGACTTATCACAGCTCAAAAGTCCAAAATTCATTCAAATGGACTTTGAATTAATTGGAAACGAAACTATTGTTTCCAATAGCTATAATTGAATTGCTCAAGTATAAATACAATCTCTTAAGATCATTTTGAGGTGAAGAAACTTGTTTATCATTTATACACTCTCAAGCATTCAATTAAGCTCAAAATTCCTTTTTATTTTTGTATAACTCTTATAAGAGTTGGTGAGTGATTAGAATAGAAATTCTTATTCTTCTATTTTTTAGGGATTAAGAAAAGGGAAGTGAGGTTCTATTCTAAAGAAATTCATTTAAGTGTTTAGCCATTAAAACACCTGGGAATTGGTTTTAGAGTGAGCCTTGAAACTCTTATTTGTAAGGTTGTAAGAGTGAGCCTTAAACTCTTGTGTATACTCAATCTTGTGAATAAGATTATGGGTGATTGAAAACCTTACTTGGGGATAAGTTAGGCGGAGACGTGATTGTTAAGAATCTGAACTCCTTAAATTCTTGTGTTCATCATTCTTCCTTTTCAACATTCTTCTAATTCTTACTTATTTGTTTTTAAGTTTTGATTTTATTTGATAGCCTTATTCACCCCCCCCCCCTCTAGGGCATTTTCATTTGGTATGAGAGAGTGAATTCTAGGAACTTAATTACTAGAATACAAGATCATGGGAAGTGAAAATTAAGACTCCTACTCTCTTAGACCCTTCTTTGATGGTAGTGATTATCCAAATTGGAAATTCAAAATGGAGTTAAATCTAGATAATGAATCTAGACTTTAGGAAAGTGTCCTAAAAGGATGAGAACCTCCTAAAGCTACCAAAGATGGTGTAGTCACTATTCTCTCAATAGATGAATGGAGTAATGATCAAAAGAAAGAAAACATCAAGAACAAAAAGGCTATGATCATTATAGTATCCTCCATAACAAGAGAAGAAAGTAGCAAGCTTTGTATTTCTGCCAAGGAAATATGGGAGACCTTGGAAAACCATTATGAAGGCAATGTACAAGTTAGAAGCAAGAAAGTTCAACTCCACATGTATGAGTATGAACTCTTTAAAATGAAGCCACATGAATCTATCACGGAGATGACAAATTGTCTCATGGCTCTTCTCACAACTGTCAAGAAACTTAGAAAACATTTTTCTAAAGAAGAAGTAAACAGTAAGATTTTAAGAATCCTACCTAAGAAGGATTGAGAATCTCGAGTTACTTCAATTGAGGAAGCTCAAGACCTCTTAACTCTTTCAACCGATATGCTTAATGGAAAGCTTCTCACCCATGAGTTTACAATAAAGCAAAGAGGTGAAGAGCAAGAAGAGAAGGGAGATAAAAAGAAAAGCATTGCACTAAAAGCTTCACAAAATGATAGTGAAGAAGAAAACATTGAAGATTCTAGTGATGAAGACAATGAAATTGCCATGCTTATAAGAAACTTGAAGAAGTTCTTGAGAACACAACACTCCTCAAGAACTACAGAAAATAAAAAGTATGAAGGAGATAGTAAGAAGAAAGCCAAAGAAGTTACATGCTATGAATGCAAGAAATCAGGTCACATTCGAAGTGAGTGTCCCAAACTCAAATTCAAGAATAAAGGAGCAAAGGATGAAAAAAATGTTGTCAAGGCTACTTAGGATGACTCTCCGAATCCGAAAGAGAAGAGGAACAAGAAGAAGTAGCCAACCTTTGCTTCATGGCTCTTGAGGATAAAAATGAGGTACCATCTATTTATAACTCATCTTGTGATGATTATTGTGAATATGATGATGATGATGATGATAATGATGATGATGAGAGCTCTATTATGAGCAAACTTATGCATAAATATACTAGCTTACTTTCTAGAAAAAAGTTTTACAAGTATAAGTTTACTAGCTTATCCGAGGAATTCGAAAACTTGAAAAATTATTTTTCTAAACTTGTTAAATCAAATGAAAAACTTGCAAGTGATTTGGAATGTTCAAGTTCCTTGGAAGACCAACTTAAGAAGGCAAATGATGAAAATCATAAACTTTCTAAAGAAGTCTTAGAGTTAAAGAATTCCATTTTTAAATTCCAAAAAGGAAAAGGGACTTTAGATAGTCTTCTTGACTCTCAAAAATTTCATGCAGATACTTATGGAATTGGATACAAAAATGGAATGACTCCCTCATCATCATCACATATTAATTTTGTTAAAACATCACATGATTCTATTGCATCTACATCCAAAAATGAGATTCAAGCCTTTAAAGCTAAAAGGTCTCATGTGTCGAACCATAAGGAAAAGTCCAATAAGACTCAACATTCATTGACACAAAGAGGTAAGGCTCAAACTAGACAACCACAACCAAAACATGCTTACATATATACTAAACACAGCACTCCTAAGCATGTTACACAGCACAATGCATATAGACATGTCACACAAACCTATCAAAATACACATTGTCATTGTTAATGTATGTCTCACAGTATAACTCAAAAGAGTTAAAGCAAGCACTTACCACCACAACATACAAGGCATATGTCACACTTTAGGAAAGCATATCATCCTAGGAAAAATGAATTTGCCAATGTTGAGTGTTTCTATAGCATGACCAAAGGTCACTCTAGCAATGTGTGCTTCTATAGAAGATTGCACTTAAATTTGCTTCCTTTGGATTACCTTGAAACTAACCAACCTAGACCAAGAAAGGTTGGGTTCAAAAGAATGTTTAAATTGTATTATGTAGGTGTGCTTAAAGTCCAAAAAAATAAAAAGTAAATGGTATCTTGATAGTAGATGTTCAAGAGACAAGACTGGAGACAAAGAGCAATTCAACAAGATTGATGCTAAAGATGGAGGACATGTTACCTTCGGGGATAATGCAAAAGGAAAGATTATTGGCAGTAGAGAAATTGGTAACTCTCAATCCTTATTTAAACATCATGTATTACTTGTTGATGGTCTTAAACATAATTTATTAAGTATAAGTCAATTATGTGATATGGGAAACAAAGTCACTTTCTATCCTAAGAATTGTTTTGTCAGTAATCTTGATAAAGAAAAGGTAATTTTTAATGGTGAAAGAGTTGACAATGTCTATGTTATTGATTTGAATAAAATTGATAACAAGGATATTAAATGCTTGATGGTTATTTCTCATGACACATGGGCATGGCATAGAAGGTTAGGACATGCAAATTTTGAGCTTTTAAATGATCTTTGTAAACATGAACTTGTGATTGGTTTATCTAAACTTGAATTCGCCAAGCATAAACCTTGTGATGCTTGTCAAAAAGGAAAACAATCCAAATTTTCATTTAAGCTCAAAAATATAGTGTCAACTTCTAGACCACTTGAACTTATATATATGGATTTGTTTGGTCCAACTAGAGTTGCTAGTCTCGATGGAATGCACTATGAATATGTATTGGTTGATGACTACTTTAGATTCACTTAGGTATGTTTTCTTGCTCATAAGAATGAGGCTTTTAATGCATTTGAAAATTTTGCAAAAAAAGTTCAAAAAGAAAAAGGTTTTTGCATTACTTCCATTAGGAGTGATCATGGAATCGAATTTGAAAATGAATTTTTCATAACCTTTTGTAATGAAAATGGTATTTCACATATATTTTCTTCTCCTAGAACTTCTCAACAAAATGGGGTAGTTGAAAGGAAAAATCGAACTCTAGTGGAAATGGCTAAAACAATACTTTATGAGTATAATTTGTCTCTATACTTTTGGGCAAAAGCCGTTAACACGTCTTGTTATATTTCAAATAGAGTTTTCAAAAGATTAATTTTAAATAAAATGTCTTTTAAGCTTTGGAATAATAGAAAACCCAAAATCTCATATCTAAGAGTATTTGGATGCAAGTGCTTTATACTAAATACCAAGGATAATCTTGGAAAATTTAACTCTAAAGCCGATGAAGGAATTTTCCTAGGCTATTCCTCTTCTAGTAAAGCATATAGAGTGTTTAATAAAAGAACTATTGTAGTAGAGGGTCCATGCATGTTGTATTTGATGAATCTAACCCATTTGATCCTAGAAAGGATTTTTGTAGTGTTGATGATAATGTAGGTGATCTTGTGGAAGAGAAAAATGAAGAAGAAAATGCTAACAAACCTTTGGAACTTGAAGATCCTATAAAAGAGGAAGATGAGAAAATACCTCAACCTACCTTGAAGGTTGATCTTTCAAAGGATTGGCAATTCAAGAAAGCACATCATCAAGACCTCATTATTGGTAATACTACACAAGGGGTAACAACTCATTTTAAACTTAGATCTATTGTTAATTTATCCTTCATTTCTCAAATTGAACCCAAAAATGTCGATGATGCTTTGTGTGATGAATTTTGGGCTTTTGCTATGCAAGAAGAGTTAAATCAATTTGAGAGAAACAAAGTTTAGACTTTAGTTCCTAGACCAAAACATCATCCTATTAGAGGCGCTAAATGGGTGTTTAGAAATAAGATGAATGAATAAGATGTCATAACTAGGAACAAAGCAAGGCTAGTAGCTAAGGGTTATAATCAAGAAGAAGGCATTGATTATGATGAAACATTTGCCCCCGTTGCCAGGTTAGAAGCTATTAGAATGCTACTTGCATTTGCATCTTACATGGATTTTAAACTTCATCAAATGGATGTTAAAAGTGCATTTTTAATTGGTTTTATTGAAGAAGAGGTTTATGTTGAGCAACCTCCGAGTTTTGAAAATTTTGAATTTCCAAATTATGTTTGTAAACTTTCAAAAGCATCATATGGATTGAAACAAACTCCAAGAGTTTGGTATGAAAGGTTGAACAACGTTTTATTAGAGAAAGGTATCTCTAAAGGAAAAGTTGACATAACTCTTTTCATAAAGAAATCCAAACATGATTTGTTGATTGTTCAAATTTATGTTGATGATATTATTTTAGATGCTACTAACCATTGCTTGTGTGAGGAATTTTCTGAGTTAATGCAAGGAGAATTTGAGATGAGTATGATGGGTGAACTCAAATTCTTCCTCGGATTACAAATAAAGCAGTCTAAAGATGGGATTTTCATTAATCAAACCAAATATGCAAGAGACATTCTCAAGAAATTTGGCATGGATGGAGTCAAATCAAACAAAACTCCAATGAGTACCACAACCACACTCAACAAGGATGAGAATGGCAAGCCGGCTGATAAAAAATGATTTAGATGTATGATCAGATCCCTTCTTTATTTTACTGCTAGTAGACCCGATATTATGTTTGTTACTTGCTTATGTGCTAGGTTCCAATCTAGTCCTAGGGAGTCCTACTTGAATGCAATCAAAAGATTTTTAAATATTTAAGTGGAAGTTTGCATTTAGGACGTTAGTATCCTTGGAGTTCATCCTTTGACTTAATTAGTTATTCAGATGCAGATTTTGCCGATAGTTTACTAGATAGAAAGAGCACTTTCAGAACTTGTCAAGTTTTAGGACAATGTTTAGTTTCTTGGTTTAGTAAAAAATAAGTTTCGGTTGCCTTGTCCATTGCAGAAGTAGAATATATTGCTGCAAGTTTACGTTGTTCACAAGTATTGTGGCAAAAACAATAATTGATGGACTAAGGCATTAAACTTGATCACATTCCAATCAAATGTCATAATACAAGTGCTATAAACCTTAGCAAGAATCCCATTCAACATTCCAAAACCAAGCATATAGACATTAGACATCATTTCTTATGTGATCATGTTTCAATTAGTGATATCGTACTTGAGTTTGTTGATACCAATAATCAACTTGTGGATATCTTCACCAAGCCTCTCAATGAAGAAAGATTGAACTTCATTAAACATGAACTAGGCATGATTGATGGTTCTAGTTTGTCTTAATTGTATGTTTAATTACTAAATTGATGGTTGGACTGTTTTCATATGAAATCATATTGTGCTTATTAATTGCTTTGATTATTAATTTTGGTTTTGATCTTAACAATTTTTTTTAATTTTTATGTTTTTGTGTGCTTTCCGTCAGTTTCTATTTGGTTTATTTTCATTATATTTTCCGTATCTGAGCTTTGAGCTGTTAGTCAATGTTTAAGTTTATTTTGTGTCAGTTTATATTTCGTTTATTATTAGTATATTTTTGGTTTCTGAAACTTTGAGCTGTTATTTTATATTTAAGTCCATTTTATGTCAGTTTCTATTTGGTTTATTTACTGTTTTCTTTTGGTTTATGAGCCAAGGGTTGTATGTTTATGTCTTGTTTATAATTGATATTTTAAATATGATTATCCTCTTATCCTTTTCGTTAATGCAATTTTATTAATTCAATTTTTATATTATTTAATTCTTTTTTATTTTAACAAAGGGGGAGAAAAATTTGAGTTTGCTTAATTCTTTTTGTGATTATTATTTATTTCCTTATTATTTGTTACATACATTGTAAGTGTGACTAGTTTTATGATAATTAATGATCATATTATCATGTTTTAATATCTGTGATGCTAAACCTTGTTTTACTTGCATAATTTTATTTAGTATTCTCAAAGTGGGAGAAATTTTTTTCATTGTTTTAGTTATTGTTCTTTTGTTTCCTTTAGAACTAAGCTCTACATGATCATGTGATATTTAATTTTTTTTATTTAATATGTTTGAAATTATTTCCCTTCATATTACCTAGCATTTATTTAAATAATCATGTTATCATGTTCTTATGTTTTTAACACATTTGTCATGTTAGGCCATGTTTTTATGTCCCTTATGTTATGTTTTATGTTGTTTTTTTTTTTTTGTCAAAGCGAATGATTTATAAATTTATTTTATTATTTTATAAAGGGGGAGAAATAATGAAACTTTCATGTTTTCATTGCTTTTGTTCTTGGTCTTTAAAATGCTACATGTACTATTTTGTGGTGCATTATCTTAGTAAAATGTGTTGTCTTCTACCATGCTTATGTTTCTTAAATATTTTGTCAAGTATTTAGCGTTATTTTTTTAAAAAGGAAATAAATCTTAAAATTTATATTTCTTATCATGCCAACCAAGGGGAGAAATAAAGAAATATATATCTCTCATTAATTTTTATTTCTTACTCCTTATAGTTATAATTTTTATGATATGCATAAATTTAGGGGGAGATTGTTGACCTTACCAATAATCAATCTTGATTTTGAGCTTAACAAACTTAATTTTGAGCATTTAATGTGTTTGTTTTAAAGTGTGTATAAGGTAGGACTCATTGAAGGTCAAAATAATGATGAATTATCAAAATAAATTCATCATGAACAGTGGTCACGACCTGGACAAAATTGGACAATCCGGGATAAGTTTTGCTCGATTTTAGAGTTTTTGGCAAAACAAATCCCGAACGTTGGTCCTGCTCGGGACCAGGACCGGGACTAGCATGTCCCGTTTGGGACCAAGGCAATCCTGCTCGGGATCAGCCTGCCCGACTGGGATAAATTTGACTTGTACTTTAAATTTGCTTCAAGTACATATCCCGAGTGAATGTCCCGCCCGGGACGACTAATGTCTTGACCGGGACCAATGATGTCCCGACTAGGACCAGCGCAGAGTTCAAATCTCAACAATTATGACGGATATATTTTTAGATGTCTCGACCAGGACTGATGAGATCCCGACCAGGACCTGACTTATTACAGTTCAGGACCTGACTTATCATAGTTCAAAAGTCCAAAATTCATTCAAATGGACTTTGAATTAATTGGAAATAAAATTATTGTTTCCAACAGCTATAATTGAATTGCTCAAGTATAAATACAATCTATTCAGATTATTTTGAGGTGAAGAAACTTGTTTATCACTTATACACTCTCAAGCATTCAATTAAGCTCAAAATTCTATTTTATTTTTGTGTAACTCTAATAAGAGTTGGTGAGTGATTAGAATAGAAATTCTTATTTTTCTATTTTCTGGGGATTAAGAAAAGGGAAGTGAGGTTCTATTCTAAAGGAATTGGTTTAAGTGTTTAGCCATTAAAACACTTGGGAATCAGTTTTAGAGTGAGCCTTGAAACTCTTGTTTGTAAGGTTGTAAGAGTGAGCCTTAAACTCTTGTGTATACTCAATCTTATGAATAAAATTGCAGGTGATTGAAAATCCTAACTTGAGGATAAGTTAGGTGGAGAGAATTTGAAATCCTTAAATTCTTGTGCTCATCATTATTCCTTCTCAACATTCTTCTAATTCTTGCTTATTTTAAGTTTTGATTTTATTTGATAGCCCTATCCACCTCCCCCCCCCCCCCCCAGGGCATTTTCAATATCCTATGAAAAATAATACATTTAAACATGTAGTATAATCAATTTCCCATCCATTCATTGTTTAACTATGAATTTATAGCATGTACATAGCATAGTGTTTTCTCCATTTAGAAAACAATGAACTTGTGAATTACATGTAAAACCAAAACTTCTTTCAGTTATTTATGGATCCCCATACGCACACTGCCTGCCATAATCTTGTACAACATTTTTCTTTAGCCTTTTTACGACATATTTATGGGATTCCATAACGAACACAGTCTTGCCTTATTCACAAGTAGCATTGCGTCCTCATACTCATCCAACCATATTTCTTATATTTACATATACCTCACATGTCACTCCATTAAACAATTTACATCCCATAATACATAAGAAATCAATAATAAACCCATATTTCAACATGGCAAATTCAATAGTGCAAATTCACCAATATACCAAAAATATACCCATATTTCAATATGGCAGAATTGATAGTGCAAATTCAAAAATACACCAAATATTCCACGTTATGGTTATCAAAGCCATCTTCTATAAATCAATATAATTATAAGTCTAAATTAATTTTTAATTGATTTCACATCAATTGGACATCTATAGAAAAAGAAATAGTAAAAACAATCCACCATGGTCAAATTGTTAACAAAATTTAGTAATAGAAAGTATTACCCAAATTGGCCATCTAAACAACAAAATTAAACTTTCTATATTTCTATAAATTTTGTAAATGACATCTCTAAATTTTTATAGAAATAAATAGCACCCCATTTGGAGTTATAAATCTCCAGATATGGCTTCAACAAATATTCTGTTCTCACCCAAACAAGACACTCGAATTCAGCAACCATCATTCATATGTACAATCTCATCTCAAAACAATCAAACCAAAATAAAAAATAAGCATCTATCAATTAGAATATGCATTTTCCCCATAACCAATCAGCTTAACAAATAAATTTATAATTACTTATTTTATATGTTATATTTACATAGAACATTAGGTTATTCTCCGACCTTATCACTTCATTCCCTTTGCTTGAATTTACATGTGTAACAGCCTTATTTCCTTATGGTTTACCTGAAATAGATCATAATTCACTTTTTTTTAAACATCCAAAAAAATAATGGAATCTCATCTAGCATGATAACATCACTAAACTAACTAAACATATGAAGCTGCCAACTGTAATAGATTTAATATGGTGACTTTAAAACTTCACCAATAATTCTATACAATAAATCTCATGATAAAACTTTCCATATCACTAAATCTACGTGTCTAGAGTAATTTAAAATTAATTTTACTTCAATTATAGGTGTATAGAGGAAGAACCCTAAGAAATAATCTACCATACTCAAACCAGCGATGAAAACTGAGCAATAAAATGTTTCCTCTAAATACATTAACATATAGTTTGAATCAGATCGAGATAAAATATGGATAGTTTTAGATAACTCAACAAAGTTTCCATATCATCAAAGAACACTCAATTGTAAGCTTCCTAGCTTAAGCTATAATCAAAACAATAAGACTGAAAAACTAGTTCCTTAGAACCCGAATTCTGCATCTTCTAAACACCAACTCAATTCAACAAAAATAGTAAAATTACTTACCAAATAAACCTTTAAAGCCTTTGAAGATTAAGATTATGATTTGAAGTGAATTCTAAACCTTCAATTCCACTTCAAAATTCAGTTCTCTATTTTTTTTTCAAGAAGAAGAAGAAGAAGAAGAAGAAGGTGATGATGATGATAGACAACCCTACTCTTCCTTCCCTTTTCTATCGGATTCTACTTTTTTTTTCCTTTTTCCTTATGGCTGCCACATACCCTCAAATCTAGTCCTACAGTCATCATTTATATATATATATATATATATATATGTTTGTCTACTTTAGCCACATAATCAAATTCTTAATATATGTATGTATATATATATATATATATATATATATATATTGTTATTAATCCATGTATTCCTCTTGTCTATATGATATGCATGTTATGCAAATAAATAAGAATGCATTATGTGGGCGTTACATAATTGTTAAGTATATTTTTATCTGTTATCATTTGATAAGTTTTGGAGCTTAGAGAGGAAACTGAGAGTCATGCATTTGATAAGTTAGCCATTGTTAATTTAATAATTAAAAAAATAAAAACATAATAAACCTACATGTTATTTACAATGAACATAAAGGTTACAAAAAATGAACTTGTCTGTTTAAAGTAGACCTAATACATTTGCAGCCCCTTATACTTGGCATAATTTATTAGTTTGACACCCCAACTTACAGTTTTCCCATTTTAACACTTAAACTTGATTAAAATGCACTAATATGCACTAATCTGATAACATAATTTATCTGCCACTGCCTGTACTTGTAATCTTTTATCAGTTTGACACCTCTACTTTTAATTTTTGATCAGTTAAACTCTTGACATGTGACACATGCTGATTTGCTATTCCATGTCATGTGTGCTGACAGGGGTTTCAAAATTTTATTTTTGGTGAGTTTAGCTGTTAAAATGACAAAACTATAAGTTGATGTGTCAAACTGACAAAAAGTGACAAGTACAGGGGGCCATTGATGTATTATGCCTTTAAAGTAAATCATTTTTGGTTTATTATGCTTTAGGCATGTGTTTTTTATACTTGTCACACGTGTTATAGACTTATGGTCCATATTGCAATATGGAAAGGTGTCCATGGTATAAGAATTCATCAAACACATGCATTTCAGTAGAACTTAAGGAAAGTTGTTAAGTTCATTGTATAGGCTATGTTTTGGGTGAGAGACTTAGGTTCCTAAGGTACTGCACTAGATTAAATGTCTCCCCACTCAAAGGTACAAACAATAGAAATCTGATCCATACTATGGGTTACAATAGTTATATACACCACCACCAAACTTGAGTGAAAGCATACAACAATACAATGACTACCAACGAGTAGTTCGAGCTGAGTGTATAATACGTGACAAGAGTTGTGAAAATGCAAATAATTAAAAATAATAAAACAAAAAACTAGAATCAGGTTATCTATTAATGGATGAGTGGCAGGATTCAACGTGCGTCCGAGTCTTTGACGGCTATAACATTATACGAGCTTGAAAGCCTACTCGAAAGATACAATCACATACCTCAAAGGTCCATATCGAAGAAGGAAGTCGCCACCAAAGTCAAATCCAAGACACACTTTTACGATAATTAGATCCCATAAAGGGCTTAACTATTATCAGAGATTAGGTTTAGAAACTCAATATACTCTCCAACCTTGCAGTTGGTCTCCATTTGTGTTCCGTGGTTTGTTATTTTTCATTATTTAATTATTTCCTCTTTACACGTAATTATGCAATTTCGACAATAAAAATTATTTACAATATTTTGTAGAATATCAAATCCTCTCACATTCATCCATCCATGAAAGTTAACAAAATAAATAAATAAATGCACACACAAAGAAATGGAGTAGGAAAAATAATTACAACCTTTTTAACACACAAAGTACATAAAAAGTAAAATGAAAAATAAAAGTATATATGTATACTTTAAATGTTGAGTTCTAAAGTCATTAAGCCAAAAATTTGAAAAATGTCTATCTTCATATTTGAGTATTTACTTGAAAAACTAATGTTTTCAAATTATTAAAAACCCTAATTTTTATTAAAACCAAAATATTTTCCATATTTATTTAGTATTATTTTTTAACTAAAACATTATTATACATATCTCAATACTACTCAAATTCTAAAGATATTTGTATACTGCATATTTTTCTACCTTAAATCACTCAAATATTTTTTTCAAACCATTAAAAATTTTATTTTTAAAAAAATTTAAAAGTATAATAATATAATAATTATTTAATATTATTTCAACTAAAACACTATTATATATACTCTAATACTAATCTAATAATTTTAAAAACTAATCTTATTAAAACTAAAAAATTATGGTGATAAAAATTAAATTTGCAAATAATCTTACATTTCAATATTCGCTCCAAAAACTTTATGTGTAACATTTTAAAACTCAAAGTAATATATTAAAATATAAATAAATAATTTATTAATAAGTAGCACGTGCAACATGCGGATACATGACTAGGTACAACTAAATTAACAATCCTTTTATCTTCTAAGACTAAAAAATTATAATCAATCTCTTGAAAGAGCAGAAAAATCAGTCCACAAAACGATAACATGATGAAAATAATAAACAAATTTCGTCTAGAATATGTAAAATTAATTTCAAACGTAAAATGGTAAAAAAAAATCATCAACTAAATTTAAAACAAATAGTACTGAAAATGAAATTGATAAATCAAATGAAATTAATCAATGATTTTAATCTACCAAATTAAGCAAGAAACTTGATCTCAGAATAAATAATGTTATTTAAACTAATCTTAATTTATATTATATGCAACAAACGTATCATAGAATGTCAAAAACACAACTAAAGTCATGAAATGTATGGAAAACATGTAAGAATCATGATCTACTTTGTTAGGAACATCCTAATTGTAGACGGCGGGGTTTAGCGCACGTTCAAGATTTTAGCAACTGCGATATTATTTGAGCTCAAGGCTCCAGGGAATACACTAACCATATCACAGAGATATGGTATGGAAATGAGGAGTCGCCACCCAGGATAATAACTGATACAAATCGATGGTGGTGGTAACTCAATTCTCTAAAAGAAGTTAGCACTATAACCAAGAAATTCTGGGAATGGAATACCAACTTCTTTTAGTCTCGTGTTCCTTAAAATTAGTTTATGAATTACTATCTTATTCTCTAATTACATACAATTTCATTTAAACCCTATTTTAAACATCCATCTAACCCTAACGCAACCAATCGATGAAAAGAACATAAAAAATGCATTTAGGGCGTAACGTCCCTAGAAGCTTTTTTTTTGTTCAGGAAAGAGAACCCCTCTCATTCTGTTTTTTTTCTCTACGTCCCCAGCCTCCTTTCCTTTGCCTATTTCTTTTCCTTTTTAACTTTAACCCAAAAACAAACCCCCGCATATTAGGTTAGGTTGTTAGCAAAGAGGATAAATTCCTCTAAAAATCACTAGATAAAAACTTTTATTTAAATTTGAAATATATCCCGACTGATAAAGTTAACAGATAAAACTATGCTTATTTATCCTTTTTTTTAAATTAATTTTTGACCAATCAAAATTTTAGAAATTAAAAAAATTGGATGACAGAGCCAGTCGGAGGTATGGAATTCCGACCGGAATTGTGTATTTTCGATCGGAAATACATAATTCCGATTGGTGATTTCTTTTTTTTTTTACTTTTAATTACGAAATGACCCTTGAAAGAATTAAAAACTTTACAATTGGGTCCTTAAAAAAAGTACAATTAAGTCCTAAAAAATGCAATTAAGCCTTGAGATTTGAAATTCAAATACTGGAGACCTATTCGCAATAAATTTTCATCATTGGAGTCCTCTGTCACATTCATACTCAACTATCCTGAAATTAGGTGCTTACAGTTGCCTCCCTTTGTCGCTGTTAATTGCGACAAATCAAATAAGCACACAATTTCAAAAGAAAAGAGTTAGGATACTTACCTATGTATCTTGAGACTTTTATTTGTGATCGCTGCTTATGATGTTGTGCAACATTATATAGAATACTAAAGCAAATTTCATTATAATCCCTATGGGATGTCTAGTGAAGTGAATGGTGAAACTAGCTATATTCCCTATGGGACGTCTAGCAATGTGGTAAATTTTGCTATATTCCCTGTGGGACATTTGGCGAAGTGATGCTATAACTATTATGTAGTGTCTAGCTAATTTCACTATATTCCCTATGGGACGTCTAGTGAAGTGAAATTAGTTATATTCCCTGTGGGACGTCTAGCTAAAAAGTGATTTAAAGATGCGCTATAGTTCCTGTGGAACATCTAGCAGTGATACTATAACTACTGTGTAGTGTCTAACAAATTTCACTATATTCCATGTGGGACTTCTAATGAAGTGAAATTAGTTATACTCCCTGTGGGACGTCTAGCTATGTGATAAATTTTGCTATATTCCCTATGGGACGTCTAGCGAAGTGATTTAAAGAAATTAACTATATTCCCCGTGGGACGTCTAGCTAAAAGATTGACTTCGCTATATTCCCTATGGGACGTCTAGCGAAGTGATTTAAAGATATTAGCTACATTCCCTGTGGGACGTCTAGCTAAAAGATTGATTTCGCTATATTCCCTATGGGACGTCTAGCGAAGTGGTTTGAAGAAATTAGCTACATTCCCTGTGGGACGTCTAGCTAAAAGATTGATTTCGCTATATTCCTTATGGGACGTCTAGCGAAGTGATTTAAAGAAATTAGCTATATTCCCTGTGGGACGTCTAGCTAAAAGATTGATTTCGCTATATTCCCTGTGGGACATCTAGCGAAGTGATTGATAAATTTTGTTATATTCCCTGTGGGACGTCTAGTAAAGTAATACTATAACTACTATGTAATGTCTAGCAAATTGCACTATAGTTCCTATGGAATGTCTAGTGAAGTGTGATTTGAAAATTTCGCTATATTTCCTATGGACAGTCTAGCGAAGTGATAAATTTTGCTATATTCCCTATGGGACGTCTAGCGAAGTGATTTGAAGAAATTAGCTATATTCCATATGGGACGTCTAGCTAAAAGATTGATTTCGCTATATTCCCTATGGGACGTCTAGTGAAATGATTTTGTAGATGTGTTATAGTTTCTGTGGAACGTCTAGCAGTGATGCTATAACTATTGTGTAGCATCTAGCAAAAAAGTGATTTTGAAAATGTGTTATAACTACTGTGTAGTATATAACAAAGTGAATTTGAAATTGAGTTACAGCTACCATGTAGCGTATAACTGAATGACTTGAGTTATAGCTACCATGTAGTGTATAACTGTATAAACTTAAAATTTGAGTTATAGCCACCACGTAGCATATAATTGAGACTGAGTGCAGTGTATGCAAAATGCAGACATCTTCATGTTGATCAACTGTGCATTTGTGCTGACTTATTGGAATTTTTGCTGGTTGAATTTGAATTTTTTGCTGATTGACTTTGATCAACTGCTTTCATTACTTACTGACATTGATTGACTTAATAGTGTTGGTATTGATACCATTTGTTGGGCATCTTCTTCTGGATTTGAAATTCCTGAAGACTTTGTGAAGCTGAAGTTAGTTTCAACATGATAATTGCACAAAAGTACATTATAATTAAGCAAATTCATCAATTTATCACAAGCGAATGTGCAAACAAATCTCACTAATTTTGATTTTGATGGCTATCATTTATTTGCAATTTACAAAGTCAGAGATGTTGTTAACCATCTTATGCTGAGAGTATATTATTTACCAAGTGAAGAGTTCTAGACAAAACTTGTAGACATTAAGCATAAACAGATCAAATTTTGAGTATTAAACAATCTTTGAGTTATTTTTTGCTTTTATTTCCTTATCCAAGTATTCCCCCACCTTTCTCATATTACTTAGCATGGATACCATTGGAAAGGTCCTTCGGATACTCATACTCTTAAAGAGCATTAGAGTAAATAGAGCAACTTTTGACTTGTTCCTTTTTAGTATTCCCCCACCTTTCCTATATTACTCAGTGTGGATACCGCCAGAAGATTTACATTGATACTCTTACTCATTTATGAGCATTAGAGTATATTAGAAGTGCTTGCTCTTATCTTGATTCTCCTCTTAGTATTCCCCCATCTTTCTTGTATTACTCAGCATGGATACCATCAAGGAATTTTGTACTCGTACTCATTCGAGCATTGAAGTAGATTAGATGCACATTTATTATTCTAAAGACTGAAATAATACTCTAAAATTCAAGAAATTTATACTATAAATCCATAGATTTTATTTTTGCGTGTTTTTCCCTTCGTTCGGGTGCAAAACAAGCATTAGATTGATTAAAGTTTAGAAACTTTTAGCATAAAATTGTCAATCAGACATTCGAACTCTGTGAGGCTAATAAAAGAGAGCCCTTAAAATCAAAGTTCATGAAATAAGTTTTTTTTTTGTGCACATGATCTCATGAAATGCATAAATTTACTTTGAATTTTTGAAAATTTTATTTTTCTTTCTTTTTTTGTTTTTATTTTTTTTATATAAAATTCCATAAGTTAGTTGAATATATTTTCATGTAAAGAAGTTTTATTAGAATGCAACTTCATTCTTTTACATGCTACCCTTTTTTATTGTGGTAATGATGTCTCTGATCATAAGGGTCTTGATACTCCGTCATTGAGGTCATGGCTTAGGGTTAGATTTATCCTCTTATTGATTCTATGACAAAGAGCATCATTTCTCTTCCTGACATTCCTTGCAAAAAAGGCTTAAGAGTTAGAGGCCTTATTTTATGATCAAAGAAGTTTTAGAGTGCATTCATCTTAAGTTTTGAGTGCATTCTTCCCTTTTTTGGGCTAATGACTGCATTGTTGTTGTGTTAGACCTTCTCATCGCCACATTCCATACTCTATATTGATCTCAACATTGTGGTTTTCTGCTGTGACTAGTAACGAGTTGAGAAAAGCTCTCCAGGGATTCGATGCTTCATCCTTACTTGAGCATTCTCAAAACTACCAGAGGTACATTCAAGACTATCTTCTGCCTTCATAGTTTATGGAAGTATCTTTTCTTCTTTCTGAAGGCTCAAGTGATATTTCAGATGATGCTCCAAATGAAGCTTTGGAGATGAATGCTGAATCTGAGCCTCTTATCCATCTTCCTACGTTATCCAAGATAAGGCTTTTACAGGTGCTATCATCAATTGTATCTCTTTGTTGGATCGATCTGTAATTTATTGGGCTCCTTCCCTTTAAAGTCCCATTGAACATCATATTAATCTTGATAGCATCACTTCTCCAAAGTCTGACTACTTTCCTGCACTTTTACAGCACTAATTTTAAATGTTAGTAATAGAATATTTGCACAACCTTAATTTATCCCAAAGATCTTTTGCCATGGAAAATAAGTATCTCACAACAGATGTATGCATGATATGTATGATATACATAATCCTAATAGGTCTTCTGTTTGGAGCAGGGTTATGCTCGCAGCTTGGAGTGTGAGAATGAGGTGCTTCATCAACAACTTGCAGATTTGAGCAATGGATGCTTCAATGATGGTAGTTCTGATGTTAGAGCTTCTGACACAGCTCAGATGATCAAGCTAGAGGATGGAGTCCATGGCCTTACACTGGAGTTTTTTTATTGACTGGTGCATTTATATGCTTGTAATTTACTCTTTTATGCCCCTAGAACCCTTTTGCTGGCTCTTATACGTCAGTATTCCATCTTCAGTCTTTGAGTGCAGACTCATTATTTTGCCCCAATGTTTTGCATTTTGCTCCCCAATTTCTGATAGTTTTCGTTTATAGAGATGGTGATGCTAGGGTCATCAGTATTCTTTGGGAATAGAGCCACCTAAATTCTATAGGTAAAAGAGGACACTAAATTTACAAACAGAATGACAAAGGGGTGATAAGAAAATATAACTAAAATAGTGATCTCATAGCTCTGATTTCTTTAGCTTACATTATGTTTTGTCTTTCCAATCAGATACTTATGCAATATGATAAAGATGAACATACAATGTTTGAACAAAATTTAAAATTCAACTTTATTCATTCATTAGGGCCAAAATGAGAATATTCATTACATCACATGATACAACTCCTGGTATTAGCTTGAATATTTTCTTTCACTTTTATTTCTTTAATTTTTGGTTAACCCTTTTATCAATTTTTTTTTCATCATTTCTCTCTTCTTCTTCTTTTTTCTCTCAAATTTTTCTCTGTTCTTAGAAGTTGTACTATATGATATAGTAATGTTCTTTGAATTTTCATTTGTGCCCATACTGAATGAATATAATTAGATTAAATTTATGTCAAACATGTAGATCAATATCATAATGCATAATGTCATCAGGATGCACATCACACAAGTAAGCCAAAATCAAAATTCATATCATCGAGCATTAAAACCAAAAATAGTTCTCAAGAAATTGAAAAGTTATTCAAAAAAAAGTGACAAGATTATTTAATATTCTAAATGCTGAGGATGTTAGGTCTTATGGTGGTTTTCTTTCTTCAAGTGGCATACACAACAACTATTCTTGCATTTCCTCAGGGACTTCCTCGATCACCTCTTCATTATTGTCACATATTAGATTCTCCATTTCCTCAGCTTACAAACCATCATTATACAAGTCCATAAGTGTCTTAGGGTTCATCATTCGCAACCTTTTCACTAGGTTAGGTGACACATTTCTCATAATCATCCTCACTTGATCTTTCTCAGCCAACTTATTCTTCATCAACCCCATCTTATTCATGAACCTCGTTAGATGTCCGAGAATGATTCATTTGACTTCTGTTTAATCAGCTCCAAATTCCTAATAGACACCTCTATCTTGGTATTATACCCATACTGCTTTAGGAAAGTTGTGCATAATTCTTTTCAATCAGCATGGATGGACTTCTCTAACCCATGGTACTAATTCACGGCTATTCCCTCTAAGGACAGTACAAACAGCCTAGTGATCATTGATAACAAGGCTTTAATGGTACTCATAGTTATAGTGTATTAACTTAGGTGAATTCTTGGATCTCTAAAACCATTGAATTCCTGCAACTGGGGCATTTTAAACTTGTCCAAGAGCTTATCCATTTCAGTGTTCATCATGTCATCAAAATTAAATGAACACCTAATGCCCTGCATTATCTGCAATCTGCATTATCGAAAATACACAATTATGGTTGAAATTCCACACTTCTGATTGGACTCCGACGAAAATACATAATTTCGATCGAAATTATGCATTTCTGATCGAAAATGTACAATTCCAATCGAAATTGTACATTTCCGATTGAAATTGTATAATTCCAATCGGAAATGTGTAATTTCAATCGGAATTACATATTTCCAATTTTGATCGGGGATTTCTCTCTTTTTTTTAACTTTTAATTATGAAATAACCCTTGAAATAATTAAAAACTTTACGACTAGGTCCTTAAAAAAAGTTACAATTGAGTCCAAAAAATGCAATTAAGCCTTGAGATCAGAAATTCAAATACTAAAGACCTATTTGCAACAAATTTTCATCATTGGAGTCCTCTATCGTATCCATACTCAACTATCCCGAAAATGGGAGCTTACAGTCATTAGTCAGCTCATCCTCCTCGTCACCGCTACCCTCTCCAGAGGACTCATCAGTAGGCTCCTCCTCTCCTTTGTTGCTCTCATCATCATCTTCATCGTCATTGTCCACTTGCATGGTAGCTAGCTGGTTGTTACAGCTTGAATATTCTTAATAGCCCCAAGGCCTGTGGGTGCATGCACAAGGGCAAGAAAATTGGGCCAAGGCAAGCAAATGTAGGCTGCTTGCTATCTAGGCAAAGATATGTGCCAAAGAATTCATGGGAAAGCTCTACAGAATTCATGGAAAGGCTCTAGAATGTGCTAGAGATGTGCAGAGAAATGGCTAAGGGTTGTGTGCTGCCAGCCCTGTCTAGACCTATTCAAAAAATTCCCACCAAGGAGTAAGGAAGCTTGACATTCTAGAAGCTTCCCATGCTTGCTGCCCATGTTAGGCAATTTCGCCATTCTCTAAAAAGTTCCCTTATGCTTGGTACATAAGATGTTTATAGAATTGTCTAGATGAAATAATTATAGCCACACATTAAGGAGGTGGAATGCCTATATAAAGGCCACCCCTCTTATTTGTAAATGTTAATGAGAAATTTAATAAAGCTCACCATTCTCTCATTCAAGTGCTACCTACTTAACTTGAAAAATCATCCCTAACTTCTTGCTGCCAACTTAGCTCGCCCCTTTTTCATTCAAACTATACTCTAAGGCTTACTTAGTTGTACTTGACACTTAACGTAAACTAAGTTCCGCACACATTAGCTAACCTCTAAGGCTAAGTGCGTGACAGGTGGTATCAGAGCAATGATTTCAATCTTAGGTATTGTTGATTGGGTGGCTCGAGCATGGCAAGTGAGGAAGCTAATGTTGCTGCCAACATAGAGGAGCAACAAATCGGACAGACCTGTGGGCGTGAGGAGCAATGCTCATAATAGTCCAAATATGGCAAATCCAAGGCTCCAACACATGAGCCAATAGAGTCCTGAGTTGCTAGCCTTGAGAAGGACTTGGCTAGTGTCATTTCCACAATCGGTGAGCTCAATGACCAAGTGGAAAACATGATCCATCAAAATATGGAAATTACTAAGGCTGCTAAGTTAATGGTCGAAGAACTTGGCAGGACCTTAAGGGGAGAACTACTCTCCCTATCCCAAGAGTTTGCCGGCCTACACAAGACTCTCCAAAATGATGTGTGGGAGCTTCATAGGGAAATCGATGCCATTCATTAAGGCAGTGTACCCTCGATAAGCATTGTAACTACCAGTATCACCACTACAAGCATTTCAACCTCACATGGCTTGAAGGTCCCAAAACTAGCCATGTATAGTGGTGCAAGCAATGCAACGACTGTGGAGAATTTCTTATTCGGCCTAGAACAATACTTTGAAGCCATGGGTGTTGCCAATGACATCACCAAGATCAACAGTGATGCCATCTTCCTTAGGGAAGTTGCCTAACTATGGTGGAGGTCGAAACACACAGAAAGGGAGAAGGGGCTTTGCACGATCAACACTTAGGAGTGGTTCAAGGTTGAACTCAACAAGCAATTCATGCCCCACAATGATAATGATGAGGTGCTAAGCAAGCTATGACACTTGAGGCAAACAGGTAGCATCTCAGACTATGTCAAGGAGTTTACAACCTTGATGCTTGAGGCCCCTGACTTATCCGACCACCAACTCCTCTTTAACTTCAAAGATGGGCTAAAGGATTGGGCAAAGATGGAACTCGATTGTAGGGGAGTCAAGACCCTCGATGAAGTTATTGCCACTATCGAGTCCATTTGTGACTATTCTGCCAAAGCTAGGGGAAAATAGCCCAACTCTAGCAAAAGTGGGGGAGATGTGGAGGCCTCTTCGGATGATAAGGAAAGGCCCTCTCGATCGGCGTACAAAGACTCCAGGCACAAGGAAACTAACCACCAAAAGCCTTATGGTGGCAACACCAAACAAGAAAAAAGTCCCTCGAAGAAAGGTGATGCTGCCAAGCCTTCAAGGCCTTACTAAATATGCAAGGGGGCACATTAGATGCAAGATTATCCAAATAAACAAACCATCAATGCCATTGTGGCAGAATTCAAGAAGGCTCATGAGGAACCCCAAGTCGCCCTAGGTTCCTTGTAACTTTTAGACGTGGTGGCAATCTTGCTGCGATAAGCTTCCTCCCTAACATACAGCTTGCGGGAGCAAAGCACCAAGGTGGGCGAATGTCAGTCAAGGCCACCATCAATAGAACGACATTGATGGCCATGCTAGACATAAGTACTGATGGTGTCTACATGGAGAAAGAGTTGGCCAACAAAATTGGCTTATGATACACCAACGCCACTGCCTATGTCGAATGTGCGAGTTCCAAGTTTTCCATCGTCGGCAAGGCATACAAGGTAAAAATTTGCATCGGCCAATTGGAAGGCAAGACTGACATCTACATTGCTTCAATTGATAAGAAGTAACTTTACTTAGGATTCAACTTTCTACATGCTGTGAAAGCCATCGTGGTTCTATATACCAATGCCCTATTCTTTGCATGAAAAGATGGGGTGATCCAGGTGCCCATCAAAAGAGAGACAAACAAAAGACAAGGGCTCTTCGACATCTGTATTGGGTTTTATAATTATAACACAGTGGAAAAATAAAAACTTTTAACCACAAAACCCATAACCCTGGATGCATGTAATCCAAACTAGATTAATTGAGAGGGTTTCCAATCACTTACCAAGACGATCTTAAGGCAAGAATATTGGAAGGATGAGACGGGGTTCACACCGGTGACACCCTACCTCAAGCTTTACATGTACTTTTTGTTAGATTGAGACGTCACTAAAAGATCATGTCCTCTACGGTATCCACATGAACTAGGTGATCAAAGTAAAGTAGGTCTGCTAAAACCTTTGTTGTCCTACAACACAAAAACTCTTTATATATTTTCTTTTCACAAAAGAAGTGTAATGGCTTAGCATAAGCTTAGTAAACCCTAGAGAATAAGATGTATATATAGCCATCCTTTCTAGGATTTCATACATCTCCACTTACCAAAACAGTTTTGGTAAGTCTAAACTTCCTTTTTCCATTTTAATTCTAATTCTAAATTAGAATCATTTTCTATTTATTTTAGATAACTCTTACCTAAAATAAATTAGGAAATAAATAAATAAATACTAACATAAATATATATACATATATATATTTATTTATTTACTTTTTTATTTAATCTTTCCATAGAGATAATTATTGGGCTTATTAACCCAAGTCTGCTTTGGGCTTGTTCTAAGTGTGCGACCCTGTACGTTCATATCACGTTGGCAGTGGGCCTAAAATTCCCATTTCAACCCATAAGTCATAATTGGTCCCTAGCAAGACATTATGACTACCCAAGTTATGTGAAGGTCGATAATCCGATATAACCTAATATACAGTGTGTACTATAGTCCTTTTATCGTATGATATACTGATTGAACATAAGGCATGGAATATGTCATCTTTATATTGTTCAATCATATTGTTTCTCGATCCCAAGTAGACTGATACTGATAGCTCTTTATCATTCTAGCATGGCCCTGCATTTCTCTTCAGTTTAACTCATCAAGGGGCCCAATAGATATCTTCTCAAAATAACTGAGGGAAAAATTCTATCTTAATCACTCACATTCCTCACACAACTCATTCTATATCCAATCATAACCTGTTTTACCATCCGGTTAAAGTATGGTGTAGGGATGTGTTAAAATACAGAACTTATCGTGTAGGAAACTATGGTGATCTCAGGTCAGAGGACTTAAATAATACTGCTGTGATGAGAATCACCTACGACAATAATCCATGTGGTATTCTTATAGTGGGTCAATCGTGCACATCATTTTTCTAAATATGTACCTATGAGTTTGACTTAATATCTCATATACATAATCAGTAAAACTTAATCATCAATCAACCCCATACTAGTCTTTATTCATTATTGTTCCCACAATAATAATTGACTGGGGATATTTAGATTAGAATTCAAGTCTCATCTAAGAGTTCTACTATGAAGTCACGTACTTGATGATCTTAGTAGAATTAACTAATCAATGATAATACTATAATTAGCTAGTAATAATAAAAATGCTTCTTTATCATTAAAATAGAAATATGACAAAGTCAAAGTATGACCATTACATATTTGGCCTAGGGCATAACACTAACAATCCAACTATTGGAAGCACATAGCGTGCAAGCGTTAAGGAGTGCGCCAACAAGGAGATTTAATCGTGAAGGTATGCGAGGAACCTCCAAACAGTGCCAACGATACAAATGCCCTAAAGCACCAAGCTCAAAGCGCAATAAGGACATTGCAAGCTCAAGTGGGGGAAGGTGTTATGGCCTGAATATTTATGATAGCCCCAAGGCCAGTGGGTGCATGCACAAGGGCGAGAAAATTGGGCCAAGGCAAGCAAATGCAGGTTGCTTGCTGTCTAGGCCAAGATATGTGCTAAAGAATTTACGGGAAGGCTCTAGAACGTGCTAGAGATGTACAAAGAAATGGCTAAAGGTTGTGTGCTACCAGCCATATCTAAGCCTATTCGAAAATTCCCACCAAGGAGCAAGAAAGCTTGACATTCTAGAAGCTTCCCATGCTAGGCAATTTTGCCATTCTCTAAAAAGTTCCCTTATTCTTTGTACACAAGATGTTTGTAGAATTATCTCGATGAAATAATTGTAGCCACACATTAAGAAGGTGGAATGCCTATATAAAGGCCACCCTTCTCATTTTTAAATGTTGATGAGAAATTTAATAAAGCTCACCATTCTCTCATTCAAGTGCTGCCTACTTAACTCCAAAAATTGCCCCTAACTTTTTGCTGCTAACTTAGCTCGCCCTTTTTCATTCAAACTATACTCTAAGGCTTACTTAGTTCTACTTGACACTTAACGTAGACTAAGTGTCGCACGCATTGGCTAACCTCTAAGGCTAAGTACGTGACAAGGCACTCCAGAGCAGTGATCCTAAACTGACTAGCACCATCCTGATCCTATCAAAGTACAATGAAAGGTAAGAAACCATAAAGCATGCATACATTTAGGTATAAGATATGATCATTACCTTCCACTGCTGCATGATGCTCTTCAAAAAGACCTTTTGAGCCTCGATTACTCTGTACATGTAATCTCCTTGGTCTCGAGGTAGTTGTACAAGTAATGACTTATTAAAACTAACCCTGTATTAAGAAATTTTAAGAACATGATTTCAAAAAAAAGAAAACTTATATGTGTAGAAGCTTCTGGGATAAACACTGGCTCCAGAGTCTCATCCAATCTCTAAAACTGACGAGAAAGCTCACTTGAAGGCACCCAACATCAGGTCATCAAGTCTGAAGGAGCAGCAAGCCTACCTACCACCATCTGTAAGTCAGAACTAAAGGGACCCCTAGGAGGCGGTGCACTGGTCGAAGTACCCTCACCACTGGGTACAATACGTGAGCATTGGGGAGGCCACTCCTATGCAATAGACCTAATATGGACAGCTGGTGCTCTGGCTAGTGCCTGAAAAGAAAATTTTCATTAAGTTAGAAAAAGGACATTTGCAAATGAAAATGTGGAATTGTATGCCTCACAAAATTATTTGCTTACCTGGGAAGTGGATCTAAATAAAGGCACCCTCTGTAGGAGATGAGCTCATGCGAAGTCCACATATTGAGACTTCCTCCTCTCACAATGATCTCCTACATCACCCCCCTCATAGGCCTGATCAAGCTCCTCACCCTCCAATAAATTTTCCCAAAAGATCTTACGAGGAAGGGCAAGTTGTGGTCGTCTTACCTAAGCGCCCATGCGCCACTGATGGATCCTCTTGCCAAGGTACTAAACCCTGTAGCCAAGTCCCCGGAGTAGTACCCTCTTATCAAACAGTGGTCTCGAGCAAATCATGGCCTGAGACCATCCGGCCTGAGGGCCCCACAAGTCCAAACATAGCAATAAAAGTAAACAGGTAAGCAAAGGAACTTTATTAATAAACGGGTCACTAATTATGATTATATTTGCAGATACATACCTCATCAGATGTCAGGGTGTTCAGGCGCTCACGATGGATGTGGACGTGAGCAATAAGCTTCCTCCAAGCCTGATTAGGGCCCCATCTTGCCACTACAGGGAAATGAGTGTCACAAATACGGGATATCCCAATAATTAGCTCCAATTCTAAAGCCTAATCCTGCAAAAGGAAGAGGAAAGTGGTTAATAAATCATAGTTCTCAAAGTAAACCCAAGAAAGAGAATAGAGGAAAAAATACTAGGACAACGTGCCAGAAACCACAGAACCATCTGGTTCCTCAAATAGTCTCATCCATACTCCAGTATAAATACACCAAAGCGCAACTACCCCAGTCATATGTGGCCACTAGATCAAAATCTCTCAGTGGCATCAAAAATATCAAATCAATGGAGCTCGCTATTTCAACAAATAGCGTAGTCCCATGTAGATAGATGAGAAAAGATCTCACTACCTAATCGATCTGGCAGCCAGTGGTAGCAGCCTCTATCCTGGCACGCGTGTAATAGCTCTTAATGAAGTCAATCTTGATAGTATGAGTCCCCTTCATGTTCGAGACCATACCAAGCAGTCGCTCAATATAAGCCACACGGTCGAGTGACATCCTATGAAGGCTCATATCTAGAGGGACAGAGTCTCTTGCACATGCGATACCGGTGATGGTAATAAAAGAGACTGGGTCGAGAGTGAACTCGCCAAAAGGGAGGTGAAACATATGTGTAGTGTCAGATCATCTCTCCATCAAAGCATGCAGAGGGTGGTAATTTGTCCGCCCCTGAGCATCCAGAAGGGTGAGGATGAAATCAGAAAACTCAGTGTCATGTATACGAGCCTTGATCTTGGGCGAAAAGCTGTCGTACCAGATACAGGCACCGCTAAAGTTACTGGCACCCTTGAGTGTATGTGCATTGAGCTGTGGACAAACAGGGAGTTGATTTATCAATTATGCATATAAAATACAGAGAAAATTATAGATTACTATTGAAGAGGCGACCGCCTCTATGCGTAAAGGCGATCACCCCTTTGTAAGGGCGTCACCTCTTTGCAAGGGGGCAATTGCCCCTTTGTTTGTCGGCTCAACATGAAGAGGCGACTGCCTCTTCAAAGAGGTGATTGCCCCATCAAAGAGGCAACGTCTCTTCATGTCGGCAATCTGATACAAAATTTCAAAATTCATAATTTTATTCATTTAATTGAATTTTCTTTCAACTAAAGTGGTAAATACACATTTAAAAGCATTAACCCAATTTTTTCCAATCCTATTTACAAAAAAAATCAAAGAAATTAGGTACTAACGTATCTTGTAGCCAATCCACAGATATAGGATCGCATATCTGCCAGAAAGGGATCTTCAATGTCAAGACCAATGTTACACGCAGGATGCACTGTAGGTGATACCCGGTCCCACGCCAACAAATTTGGGGTCCATCCAACATCCATGTCAATGAGAATTTGAGAAAGTGAAAAGAGAATTTGAAAGAAAAGCAAAAAGTACAAAAGTGAATCTTTTGGAAAAAGAAAGGAGGTATTTATAGGAAAGAAAGAAAAATGGGCCAGACTACTTAATAAAAGAATTTGATTGAGACAAGAGAGTGCTCCACTAGGTATGTACTCCAAGGCTGATGGCCCATCAGGTGTATATTCCCTAGTGGAGCTGATGAGTGTGAAAAATGCATTGTTTTAAGCACTCAAAGCATTAGGTTTAGGTGTAAGTTCAATTACATTTATGATTCTGTTGTTTAGTTTTTCTTCAATTAGGCACTTTTTGCATGATTTGCATATTTATTTGTTTTT
>CATIWM010652167.1:0-11973 GCA_949671775.1 Mallotus repandus
ATTTATTATTATTTAAAATTTAAAGTTTTAATTGTCATTGAATTTATATTTGCTAAAATTATGTATTCTTTTAGTATCATTATATTATTAATTAATTATTATAAAAATTTTGTTATTTTGCGCCTTGCTTTAGTCAGGCGATCGCTTTTTTTGCGCTTTGCGCTTCAAGGCGATATGGAAGCATATCGCCTTGAGTGCGCCTTTCGCTTTTAACTACAATGAGGCAAAGTTGGTAAACAAAATTACAATTAAGAACAGCACAAAGATAAACACAATGAGAAGTCTAAACAGAATTTTCTTGCAAAGTAAGGACTTATCCTGATCTACACTTCCAACGCTCACAAGCACTGGTAATATTTCACACTGTCAGGATATCCTAAACATTCAAGTAACAGTATGCTTACTTATAAAATAAAGCACCTAAGAATAAATTTACTATTTTTGAGCTGCAAAATAAACATGTATGCTGCGTATACCACATAAGGAATCAAGTAATCAGAAAGCATTGGCAGATGAAAGCAAACCTCGAATATAGGTAATAAATGACTTTCACCCTTGATTACGAGAAAAAGCAACCATGCCCATCTCTTTGCTTCAGATTCCCATGCATCCAAATCTTCATCATCAAAACCACCAAAAGCATTAACCAGATGTTGAGAACTTGTAAACCTTACTGGGAATTCCTGGAGGTATTTCAGAGGCCATATCTCGGCACTGCAGGGATTGGAACTGCAGTATTTCTTATCAACCCCCAAAAGCCATTCTTGCATTTTTAATCTTAAGGGACCTACAGAGAGAGAGAGAGAGAGAGAGAGAGAGACCCAGAAAAACAAGATAGATCCATAAGAAAAGCCCAGACAGCACGGGAAATATTATGGGAAAAGGGAGAGCAACCAATAGAATTGAAAATAATTCTGATGTGGAAAAGGTCTAGGATATGTCATAACAACAAAACGACATTACTGATGAAATTTACAAAATAGAATTTAGTTGAAAATTTTGCTCTTATATGAAAATGTATAACTCAATGCCACTACACATGAGTGTTTACACTCAGTGCGTGCTTTCCACATCAGTTCTTTAAAGCAAGTATAAAGGGTAATGGAATCATTTGAAAACCAGTGTAAAACCATAAAATAGATTACCCAATTCCCACTTATAAACATGAATACTGGAAAGGAATTTAGATTGATAACCTGATATTCCATTTGAGAATAATTCTGCTAAAAATAGTTGTTTGCTCCTTGAAGAAGCATATCATAAGCTTAAGTATGTGTTTTTTTAAAGGTGAATAACTAGTGCATGTAAAAATAATTGGAGGGTAAAGGAATTTTACACATTCCCAACAAGCAAGCTTTCTTTTAAAGAGTAAATATGACATAGGTTTTCCTTCTCACAGAAAACAAATTCAAAAGAAAAAATATTAGTCATATTTTCAGATATTTTATTTCTTTTTTGCAATGATCTTCATGGCAGATAAAGATAAAAGGAAAATGATTCAAATGCAAGCAAAAACTGCTAAATTGTAACTAAAGGAGGAAAAGACGATGAAGGAGATTAACAACAACAACAAAAATAGCAAAATAGCTCAACAAGAGGAAAAAGTCTATAAGGAGCATACCCCCATAATCAGTAAATTCTCGTGGCAGTGTTGAAACAAAGTGCAAGAGAACCTCAAATGGCACATCAAACATACTGACAACTGAAGAAGCAGCCTCCAGAACTTTCTCACACACTGCAATAAAAAAATAAGTGTGCTATATAAAAATAATTGCACTAAGGATTTTGGATGCTGCAATATAAAACATAAATTACACAAATATATATCATAATCTAATAAGATTTGTGATAAGAGACCTTGAAGACGATAATTAGGGTTGAAATGTTGTTTGCTGCTCTCAATGACATATCTCAAAATATCCAATAAGTCTGTCTTATTAATGTGACGAAGCATTTTTGTAGATGAATCCAGCTGGATCTCATCAGGAAAAACATCTTTAGTCCATTCAGCTTCATTTCCATCGTGTGTTCTTACTCCACAAGCAGCTGAAGCAATACATTTAGCAAGACCCATTAATCCAGCTCTACCAAAAGACTGATGTTTAGCAACTGATGCTAAATTATGCAAAAAGTCAATTCCTTTCCTGTAACAATATAACATTAATCACATACATTAGCCCTTTTATTTCTATAAAGCATTTTTTATTAAATACAGGTCAAGGTTCCTAAAGTTAATTATTTCTTTCTTCCTGTGTTCATACCCCTATAAAACCAACAGTTACTTAGAATTATTTTACAAGAAGATCATGAGCTTTCATCCAAAAATAGATTCCGTACAAAATTAGCCCCATTTTTAGGGAACCAATAAATCCCTAATCTGAGATATTGTTAACATGAAGATTTAAACCTAGAGGATAAGGGATTATTCTAGTAAACAAATAATAATAAATAAAATTTACCAAGAAAGTGGCACCCTACAGCCCAGCTGAACAGCACTTAACATTAACCCTCTACATCCTCCTAACATAAGCCCACACGGCTTACAGAAAATTACCTTGTCTCAAAACTAATTAAAGGGAAAAATAGGGTTTCTGGATATACATAAATACTCCATTAAGCAGCCAAAAATAAAATTATAAGGAAATTTTAGCATCTTTTACCACCAAACTTCCCACCGTGGACCGACAAAAGTCTAAAGAATCCAAGTATGCACCAGTCAACAATAAAGTGTTGAATTAAACAAATAGGTAGTATTGAACAATCTACTGCTATACTTTCAAAATGGATAGACGTTCATACATATCCTGTACAAGCTGACACAAGAACATGCAATCCTATGCAGCATCACCACATCTTTTTCTAATAACATGGCAGAGATCTAAAAAAAATTGAGAAAAAGAGAGAGTTGATAGCACTTCATAGCCTGCATGGCATCACAGGGCATCTAACATGTACCTCCTAAGAACACACAATAGCCGTTTGTATCAAATTCTTGCAAGATAAATTAGATTTTCAAGCATCTATCCGTAAAATTTTGATTATGGAATCCTTGGAAACCAGATGGAGGCACCAAAATAGACCTAACATATCACAGAAAACATCAGAAAGGTGTTTAAAGCAAAATAGGCTCACCGCTGAGTTATGAACACCAATGGTTTCATGATTCAGAATTGCACAAATAAGACTATGAAGATTTCCACAAAAGAAAAAGCTTAGGCGTCTCTGATACATGGAGGGTATCAATGGCATGAATTGCTAGAAACAGAATTTTTTTTTTTTATTTGAGCACCAGTGGTTACACAATTCAGAATCGCTCAAATAAGACTATGAAGATTTCCACAAAAGAAAAAGCTTAGGTGTCTCTAATACATGGTGGGTATCAACAGCATGAATTGCTAGAAACAGAAAAGAATTTTTTTTTTTTCAATTTGACAAGTTACAAGGCAGTATGCAGGAAAACCAAAATTAGTTTGACTGGTGACAAACATGAACATTCTTGTCGTACTGCTCATGATAATTCTTTCCTTTCTCCACCTTGGGTTTAGATGTTTAGAGCATAATATATTTCTGTGCTATTTGGATAATATTAACAAGGATTGTTTCTGTGACTATTATGTAGTAGCTGTAATAAAACAAGAAAGACTATTATGCAGTAGCTGTAATACAACAAGAAAGACTATCATGCAGTAGCTGTAATACAACAAGAAACTATGTAACAAAATTGCATATCATTTATATTATACATTAATTTGCCTATAAATTTCAATTTTTTTTAAAAGATGAACTAGTTGGATATAGATTGTTTTTAGCGTACAACAATGCAATGTTATGAACTCAAACAAGAAAAATGTCAAGGCAGCAGAAAAACAGAACAAGGAAGAAATTCCTTGCATTGCGGGTTAGCAGATAGCAATGAGATATAAGATATGCCAATTTCACCCAGCCCCTTGCCATCTCTAGCATAGACCACAACTCATAAAGTATAAGATAAGATACCTTGCATTTAGGCATCTTGTATATTGATGTAAAAACCAGGCTGCACCTTCAATGGTCCTTGAAGTGTAAACCCCTTTTACACCTGAGGAAAAAGAAAAACAGATTAGAAACCAATTCAGTGAAAGATGATATCCCAACTCTTCTTTTTGACCATGAAATTAGTGAGAGTAAAACAGAAGCATTCATTAAATGCTCAGTAAGGAAAAGCAACAGCCAAATAAAAGTTTATCTATGAAGAGCATTGATAGTGTATTTATAAGAATTCATGAAAAAAGTAAACTTGCATGAACAATAGAAAAGGGTTTAGGTCAGGTGGCTTCAACTATATGAATTGAACCATAAGATACTCTTCTATCCAGGGAACTGACGTTATTATGAATTAATGTTAAATGATAATGAACTATGACTATACTTTGCATGCGATGTACACCAAAATAATAGTTACAACAAATAGAAACCCAACAATTATTGCAGATAGCATTGTTTGGCCCCAAATGTCTTGAATAAGATCTCAGTATGTGCAACCTTACAGAAAGAACCCAAATGTTTTCTGAGAATACATTAAAAATATGTAGGGTTCTCTAGTAAATAAAATGATAAGGTATTCAAGTCATAATATGCTTAAATAAGGAAATCACATTCATGAGCAGTCAAATTTAGAGCAAACCAAAATCTTTGTGGTGCACAGGATCATTCAATCCTTCAATGAATGAACCAAGAATAAAACTTTCAGGCACTGATTCTGCAGCATCATGATTCTTCATCCACTCAATGCCCAAAAATGATTGCATGATCAAGCACCTAACTGCATTCCAGACAAGAAGCAAATTATTCCTGGATTTGGGAAAAAGTTGAATAAAGAGAGAGCTATTAAGAAAAAAAAAACCCAGAAAAAATTGAACTGATTTACCTTGCGGATTGTCATGACGAAAACCCAATTGCCATAAAATTGTTAACCAACTAAAGACTTCACCCAAAGTTTCAGCTTGGTTTTGGTGAACTCCACAAACAGAGCTTGCAAAATTATCATGTGACACTGAAAACTGAAGCAACAAGGTTACCTACAAAAAAATCAACTGTTAGCAGTTAGCAGGTACAATATTAAGTTAGCTGTTTATGCATGCTTCGGCAATGACTCAATGCTTCCTTTTTGTCGTTTCCTTAAAATTACTCATCACAGATTAGCCCATGATGAAAATCAATTCCACATGGTCTTCAACTCAGAGATTTGTTCTTTTCTTTTCCATCCTCTTTAAGGGGATTAAGATCTTCCAACATTTAAAAGAAGACATGTCTATTGAAATAAAAGATTTAATAAGAACCAATTATTAACATGAAGAATGTGAGAAGTTGACTAAGAACCTGGTTCTCCCAAGCAGCTTCTACAAGATGAGTACCATACTCCTCAAGCATTTCATATAGGAGAATAAATGCCTCCCACTGCCACCGACCATCTAAAGGAGAATCAGGGGAGTTACAAAGTCTTCCTATACCCAGTGATTTAGCTTCCTTGTAAGCCCACATTGCCCTCTTTGTCATACCATTGGGAATTGAATGTTTCTCCTTTAATCTCTTCTCTGGGTTATGAGAATCACATTGGGTTCCTTCGCTTATCTGTAGTACTCTTTTCAGTATATGTAATGACTGCTTCCTAACAAGGCTTTCATTATCAACCTGGCAAGACCATGTCAAATAAAAGAAAAAATACACACATCATTAAGATTATGGCTGCCTACTTTACTGACATATCAGTCAGAAAAACTGGGAGGATTTCTGATATGTACCAGGCCTTTTTTTATTTCATTCCAAAACTCTCTTTCAGCTCTAATATCAAATTCCTCTGTTCTGGAAATTGTGTCAGCATTTTCACATCCTTCCGCACAAGAGAAAAATGACAAATATAAGGAGAGTATACAATAGGCATCTCTTCTCTCCAAAGGTCCCTGAGAAAAGAGTAATCTGCAGCATTTCCACATTTTCCTAAAGAAAAGGTTTCTGCAATCCACACAAAGTGACTTGCTAAAGAAATAAATAAATAAAAGAATGTTCGTGGAATCAAGTAAAGCAAAATAGTTGAGACTCATGCAATTGGAAAATGTAGAATACAACGATCACCTAGAAAGAATACATATCCTCCCGTGAACTGAGATTTCCAAAGCGTGATGAGAAATAAAAGCTTTAAAAAGGATTGGGAGAACAAAGCCAATAGCACAAGAGCGGTGTTCCAAACTTTGCAAAAACAACCGCTCACTCATATTACATAGATCCCAAAGTAATTTATAGAACAACTTTTCTGCATAACAAGAACCATTTTCCACCATTGGCTCCCTGGTTGAAGCAGCCTTGAAACTTTGCAAAACATAATCAAGTATTAAGGCTAAAACATGGCATGATATTGACAATGGAAAAGACCCAGAAAGAGACAGTATGAACTCTTTATCCAAATGGGAATCATCTATCAGGCCACATGACAAAGCTGAATGTTGAGCCCATTCAAAGATATCTGATTCATCATTTTGAAGCATATCCATTGAAAGACCAGCTGATCTTAGAAAAAAAGGTACCACAGTTGCTCCTAAAATATCCCACGAATTAGTTACGGTCACAACGTCAAAGAATGATTCTGCAATCTGAATTCAGTAAGACGTAAAGCAGGCACAAAAAAGGCAGTTAGCAACAGGCAGACACAGGTGAGATCAGGAATCCAACAACCATGATAATAGCTAATTTTACCAGGTTAAGCATCTCACGTTCAAATGCATGAGCCATCTTCATTAATGGATTAAAGCATTTCCAGATAAATGACTGCATGTTGTTAGGATTAATCCCTGAAAAGAAACTTTAGTCAGTAATAAGATAGACATTCTCAACAACAAAGCGCTATTAAAAAAAAAAGTCACCTGCTGGGGATTTTAATGACACGGTGCCAGAGGTGGAAGCAGGTGTATAGCTAGGGCGGCTACTATAATCCCTTTATTTCTATGAAAAATTCATTTTATCTTCGCATAATTTAACCTTGCCCCAACAACTAATCCTAGTTCCACCCTCCATGGTGCCCCTTTTGGGGTTAGTGGGTTCACTCCTATAATATACCAATTGAACGGTATAATTCTAATAGAAAAAATGGAAAGAAAGCAATGCATAGAAATTGTGCAACAAGCTATGCTTAAAAGGCTGTTAAAAAGATTGCTTTTTAAATGTTCAATTCCTGCAACTTATTGGCAATCAAATCAAATGGATCCATGAAGTTTCCGGAGGGAAAATAGAAACCTATTAGTAAAGGGAAAATAGAAACCTATTAGTAAAGGTAAAATCTGCTATAGTAAGATATATTATTTAGATTAAAAAATTAAAAAAAAAAAAAAGAAAGGGAAAAAATTGAGACTGCAGACCATAACTCACCAGGCAACTTCAAAAGATGACAAAGTACACCCACCAGTGATGTAAGATAGTCACGATGACCAGAATCCAACTTCAGCTCATCTTTGATAAAATCCTATCAAATACACATTGTTTGAACTTTTAAGTATGAACTTAAACACCAACTTCTAATGCGAACCACAGAGCTCATTTCAAAGGAGGAAGATAAACTTAATTCAACCTATAGTCTTAAGATTTTTAGTTCTAGTTCATTACAATTATTTGCATTCAATGGCAACTTTAAAATGCATAATAATATGAATTTCCATGAAACAAAAGCAACATATATTTGCATCTCCCGTTTTATAACTACAAATATACAATACAATCATTCTTTAAATGATTCTGTAAACATACTGAATTGAAACCTTGTTCATTCTTCGCTTAAACCTTCATTTAAAAAAAAAAAAAACACTTTACAGAACCAATTTAAATAATACTCAAATAAAACCAGCCCTATTAACCACAAACTTTTTTAAAAAAATAAAAATAAAATTCCCCTGAACATAAGTTGAAAGATAAAGGTATAAAATTTACCTTGGTAAGATTAAAGAAAGAATCAAGAATTGAATCAAAAAGGGAAGATGGAGATAAGCCTGTTGAGACTAAAATGCAATCAACCACTGCTGGTATTGCTGATAAAGGGACATGTTTAAAGCTGTTTGATAAGGAAGAGATTAAAGAATCCATTGAATTGCTATCTGTTACGCTCATTCTTTACAAAACAATCCTCTTTTGATCGATTTGTAAATACTTTTGATTTGATTCAAATGATAAACCCTAAAGGGTTTTTCTTTGATTGGTAATGTTTCCTTAAAACCCTAGTGCTGCCACATTGGATTTGCAAAATTTGCAATTGTGCCCCAATTGAGTGGTCTTATTACGTTGTACCCATATACTTATCAAAATAGTATTTTAATATTTTCTATTTTCCAAACAGACTATAAAACGCACGCATGTTTGATTTAATAATAAAAAATCAAGTCTTTGTGGCAGCTCTGAATCAGCAGTCACCAACACTAACTCTGCTTACTGTCTGTTTTCAGTTCACTTTCACTCTCAAAAAGTATCACCCAACGAACTCTCCTTTCATTTCACTCACTCGCATTGCATCATAGCCAGAAGCCAATGCCAACTCTTTTCCTTCTCTGCACTTCTCTTATATTTTTAAGTATTCATTTTTCCTTCACTACTTTTTTTTTCTTTTTTTTTTCCTGCTTTCTGTTTGTTTCAGGGGAAAATACTCACAATCTCTAACAAAAAAAAGAACAAAGAACCAGCTTTACTTTATTTTTTAAGTAAAGTTGCTTACTTTTAGAAGAACCCAAATGGAAAATCAAGAAATTGTTTATTTTATCTCACTTTCTCTAGCCTTGTAATCAATAAAATTGGAGTTGATGTTCTTCTTTTTTTTTTTTTTTCTTTTGATAAGAATGTTGTAATTATTTTTTTCAGGTTTGGTGAAGATTGGTTTGGCTGATGGAGGATTCTGTTCAGCTCCTTCAGTGTTTGATGAGGGAAAGTACTCAAAATCTCTCTATTGGAAAGTCACTAACCCCACACTGTCTCCTTCCCATCTCCAAGGTCAGTATTTCTATTTAGACATAAATCTGAAGTAATCATACCTTCTTATAAAAAATTATTTGAGTATAACACCAACTTGAATGTATGCAGTTTGCATGCCTTATCAGAGCCTTTTTCTGATTCATCTTAATTTGAAGTACAAATTTGATTGTTTCTTGGCAGATTTACCAGGTTTCACACGCAGTGTTTATAAAAAAGACCATGCTTTGATAACACCTGAAAGTCATGTATTCAGTCCTTTACCTGAGTGGTACTTTCAGCTTGGAATTTCTATTTGCAGGTTGAAAACCATATTCATAGTCCTATCTTATTGTTTATTAACTCATCTAAATGTAATTGATAGGACAAATACATTAGGAGCATATCTAATCACTCCAGCTATTGGCTCACACTTTGTGATGTACCTAGCAAAGATGAAAGGTTCGTTGCTATTTGCGCTATCAGTTACATCTGCATATTATCTTTATAGTCCATTGAGTCTATATTCCAACATGGTTTATGCATTCTATGATTCATGTGAATTTGATTTCCTCCGTACTCTTATGAGCCGTAACATTTACAGAGCTCGAATTTTGAATAAGTTATTGGTGACATACTGTTTCCTCTATAATCTGTAATTCAAGCAAACCATCTTTTTTCTGTTTGACAGTCATCTGAAGAACACGGTGCACATTTTGCAAACAATTTCTGGTTACTGATATAAACTTTACCTGCAGGACAATCAAGATCAGGACTTCCTCCTTGTGATGTAGAGAGGTGAATGAGTTGTTCTAAGTTTCTTTATTATTTTTATTTTCTGTGACGCTGGGACGATCTGAGTATAACACTGTCCACTACCTGCTTCTTAAACTTATTAGGTTCATATTCGTGGTTCAGGGTTCTGCAACCCTCACTAATATGTCTGGTTCCAGCCACAAACTGATGGTATGATTATCTGGTTTACATTCATCAACTGCAAATGAACAAGCATGCACATGTAGTGATTGTTCTATTTGTTAAAGCACGTCTTTTAGCTTTAGCAAAATGGAATCTAGTTTGGTTTTCTAATGGGGACCACAAAATTTTGATGTTATGCTGCTCATTATGTAGGTGGATTCATATGCTTATCTACCTGCCAATTCTCAACATTCTGTGGAATGTGATTCGTCTGCTACTCTTGTCATCTTTGAACGGAGGTTGGTTTCTTCAGTTTAACTTTTCTTGAAAAGTTGCAACATCAAGATATTGTTAAGGTTAAGATGATTGGTCTAGTATGCCTTGTTCTGGACACCTCTTTCATTGGACTGCTCTGAAGTTTCTGCTGACAACTTTTAGCACCAAATCCTTTTCTCATCCTTCTAGGTATGCTTCTCTGGACAATCTTGTTGCTGAACATATTGTGGGTTCAACAGACAAGCAACCACTTCTTGAGACTCCAGGGGAGGTAAGCTGTGAATTAGTAATTTATTCAGGGGGGGTAAATGCCTCTCATAGATTTGGAGGGCCACACATGGGTCAACATGTCTATGTTTCTATTTGGATAGGCATACCTGTAGATATTCATCTTTAGATCTTAATTAAGCTATTAATAATAAAAATATTTTGTCCATCTTTGAGCAATGTCTTACTCTTGCAAAGTATTTGAATTTTTGACATTGAATATTTCTATTCTTATGGAATCTTAACAAATAATAACTGTATTTGGCATGCACATTTCATTTATAAGTTGTCACTGATCTATAAAAATAGTATTCATTCTTATATACAGGTGTTTGAACTTAGGAAGCTTCTTCCCCAATCATTGCATTATGACTTCAATATCCATGTAAGTCGTTGTTTCACAAAGTTCCTGTTAATTAGATTGAATGGAAAGATGTTTCTATCTTTCTAAGAAATCAGATAATAAGAGCTGAATTGCTTTCTTCTCTTTCATTCAATGTATAGGTATATATATACAAGCTTAGGAGACAATAATCCCCATAATTCACTGTCATTCTACCTAACATATCAGACTGTAATATACACAACTTGTGCAGCCTGTAACATGTCAGACTGCAGCCTACAATTTGTGCAGACTGCTGCCTATAACACAGCCCTATAACATGGTCTGACTAGTAGACTGTAACAACTTGTGCAGCCTGTAACATGTCAGACTGCAGCCTATAATTTGTGCAGCCTGTAACATGCAGACTGCTGCCTATAACACAGCCTGTGACATCTATGCTATCACCTGTGACATCTATGCTATCATGTCAGACTGCAGCCTATAATTTGTGCAGCCTGTAACATGCAGACTGTTGCCTATAACACAGCCTGTGACATCTATGCTATCAAGTTCAACATAGAAGCATCTCAATATGTTCAGAACTTGACAATATTATGTTAACCTAGCGTGAATTCAGGTAAAGAAAGGCCCTCCAAGATAATTTGTGTCATTTACTAAGGCCGCTGATCTGGTTTCAGCAACTTTCATGTTGCTTGTGTTGGTCAAGATGTATATATTTGGGCTGTCATGAAGCCCCATGAGTAGATCAATTATATATACAAACCGCATGAATCATATGTGATAACATGTATCTCCTTAATTGATCAATTAGCTACTCCAATTTCTGTTCATATTGTTTTTTTTTAGATATCATTTAGTATTTAAAGAATCCCATTTCAAAACAACAAATATTTGTCTATATCTTCTGTTCCTGTGTGCTGAAATTTCATATTCCTAAATTAGAAGATTTGTACAGCTGACCATAGACTAAATCCATTGATGATAGCAGGAATCATTGTACTTGATTACTTGTTTTCTTTTTTTGATTCTCGTTAAAACTGTCTATAAAGATAGTCTATATTTTGTACAAGACATATGAAAAGAAATAAACACTTTGAATCTTCTAGTTCTTCTTTCTTCTTTGAATCATGGAATCAGAGCACCGGT
The DNA here is from genome assembly GCA_949671775.1 of Mallotus repandus. Classification (NCBI taxonomy): domain Eukaryota; kingdom Viridiplantae; phylum Streptophyta; class Magnoliopsida; order Malpighiales; family Euphorbiaceae; genus Mallotus; species Mallotus repandus. The sequence goes on from CATIWM010652167.1 coordinate 11,912, forward strand.
TCAGGACTCTATGAAAGAAGAAGAAAAATGGAAGACTTGGCTACATCAAAAACCTTAGGTGA